>CBVK0101411929.1:0-20708 GCA_900067695.1 Picea abies | reverse complement strand
GAGAGAGAGAGAGGGATAAATGAGTGTGTAGATGGAGGGAGAGAGAGGGGGGAATGAGGAATATAGAGAAGGAGATATATATAGAGAGAGAGGAGCATAGAGAGGGAGCAGAGAGGGAAGAGGATAGAAAGTGACACAAAGAGAGGGGTAGATGTAGGAGAGAAAGGGTGAGAGTAGGGGATAGAGAGGGAGAGAGAGAGAGGAGAGTAGGGGAGAGAGATGTAGGGAAACAATAATATAGGGAGAAAGGGGAAAAGAGGGGGGCAAAGGTAGGAGAGATAAAGTAAGTAAGTGGGGGAGAGAGAGAGAAAGGGAGGGAGAAGGTGAGAAAGAGGGATGAGGGGGAGAGAGGGAGTTAGAGAGAGATAGGTGGAGAGAGGTAAAGAGAGATGTGGGAGAGAGGGGAAGGGATATATTGAGGGAAAGAGGGAATGAAAGAGAGATCGAGAGAGAGAGAGGGAGGTAGGGGAAGAGAGGGAGAAAGAGAGAGGAGGATAAAGAGACAGAGGGAAATAAATGGTGTCATAAGGAGGTGAGAAAAGGTAGAATTAGGAAAAGGAGTGTGCATTCTCTCTAGAACATGTGTGTGTTCCTTGAAGCATGCATATGATCCTCGAAGCACATGCAGGTTCCTTGAATCATGTGCACATTTCCTATAACATGTGCACGTTCTTAGAGCACCTGCACATTCTTTAGATTTCAATTTTTATGGGGTGGGAGTGACAAGTCTAGCATACATGTTTGTTGAGTTGGATTCCTTGGATTTAGGTTCATGATGAAAAACCTAGTGGTTTGATTTGCAAATACATTAAAACCTCAAATTTTGTAAATACATCTCAATATCTCTATTTTTTATGTTATTTTTCTATAAGCTACAAAAATCTATTGTTGATAAAACTACAAATATAGATAGAGTTGACTATGCAGATTCCACACACACACAGACATATGCTTAATATTGTTTATTATTTTTAATCTATTTTTTTGTTGACAATTATTTGAATCCTAAAATACATACCCCTTTTATTTATGATATAACATTTTATCATCTTAAAAACTTTTAAAATAAGTTATATGTCACACTAGAAGAGACTTAGATCTACAATCTAAAAACAATGATTGATAATGTTAAGATGGTCTTAGCTTGCACTAAGGTAAGGCCTTGTAATTTCAAGGATATAATGACTCTTTTTTTTTTGTAAGTGAGTGCGAAATCCTGTATTACTAGAAGAAGTTATGATACAAAAAAGACAAAGGGAATCCCTTGATCTGCCAAAAAGGAAACCATATTAGGGATCTCGGAGTTGCGCTGTCTGAGATAATAGGGGGAGGGTTGGGCAGCCACCAAGGGAAATCAATCTAGTCCTCCGTAAACTAGTTTGAAAGACTAAACTATAACAAACACCTAAAATATAACCAAAAATAACAAGGGTAGCTCCTATACTGAACCAACTTGACCTGGGGCTGAACCCGCACTAGTCTAGGATGATGGGATGTCTTGCGTCACCATCCTTTCTTGCCTCGTTCTCCTTCCTCTGCTCCACTGTGCACATATTCCTTATACAAGATGGTGTTCCGCTCTGGTCCGTTGGAGTGATTTCCATGTGGTGGACATAGTGTAGGTAAAGGTGGAATTGGCCTGTTATTTGTTCCATTTTTTCCTTTTGTCTCCTTTGGTCCTCTACTAGTCTTTTTGCATTGACCTCCAGATTGCTAAGGCATTTCATAATTTCTGTGGGCACCTTCTTGTGGTCCCTACTAGTCTCCCTGCTGGTCTCTTTCCAGTCAGCATTCATCTTGCCTATCAATTTTTTTTTTCACTAGGCCTCCTCCACCATTTTTTGGTAGAAAGTTGTTCTGGGCTACATAGCACCTGGGTCTTTTATATCATCTTCTTCTTTAATTAGTTTTGTCCAGCATTTTACCTTGTGTGTGGTGTTAATTTATCTCTCCCACCTATTGATGATCACTTTTCCCTTTGGACGAAGCTTCATGAGAAAGTTACCCTTGGCTTCTTTGGCCGCTTGCTCCATCCTTGTAATCCTTCGGGCACTTTTTCAGGGGTTCTTTTCCCTATGGACCTCTCTTGCTATGGGTTTTCTTCATTCTTACCATCTCTGCTTGTTTGCAGTGGTTTTTGTCTTGGGTTCTTCTCCTGTTCCTATTCGCCCCTTCCTGATTTGTAGGACGAGATCTGTAATTTCTTCTCTCCAATTTGTCGCTATTCCTGGTGTGTCTTATTTTATGGGATTTCCCTAGTTGCAGGAACATCTCAGCAATCATGGATCTCTCATAAAGGTGTATCTTCTGGTCCTTTTTCATTGTTTCGAGGTGTGTTCTCTCGAGAGCCCTGCCATCATCTCTACGCCAATACTTTTCCCTGTACATTGTATGAAAAACATTACCACTCCCTATATCTGTACTTGGGTGAGGTGTACCCATACTCAACCATTGGGAACCTTTTTGTTGTTCATCCTTTGCCGCATGCTGATTAAATTTTCTGCTTTCCTACAGACAACCCATGTACTTCTTCCTATTGACAGGAACATGGTGTGATACCTCTTCTTGTTGTGTGACCTAGATATGCATTGTAAGTCATGTTTGGGTACTGGGATATCAGATTTTGCCTGGATCCTTCATGCCCTTCATTTATTTCTGTACCTCCATCCTCGATTTGGTCGTTCGTACTTCGACTTCCATCATACTCTTTTTCCGCTAGCTAGATGCAGTATGTTTGGAATTGACCATTAAGGATGTTAATCCAGATAGTGTCTAGTTTTGGTCCTTTCTTGTCGACCCCCTCATTAGTGATTCTATACACCATTACATTTGTTGACCGCCATACCCAGCGCAACTCCACTATGATCCCCATCTGCAAGTTCTTCTGAATTTTTTTGTAGGGACTGTAGCAAGTACCAGTGTCGCTCAATTTTGCCCACTCTGGTACCATTTTGGAGTCTCCTTACTGTGTTGATAACCAATCTAGAGTCTCCTTCCACTATGACGTTTTTCATCCCTTCCTGGCTTAGAATCTTGAGGATAGTCTCCAGAACTCTGAATTTCGTGGCATTGTTGGTTGAGTTTCCCAGAATCCCAGCATACAGTTGGATGATAGTTCCTTTACTGTCCCTGATTACTCCTCCCATTCCTATCCATCCTGGGTTACCTTTCGATGCCCCGTCAAAATTCATCTTGAGGGAGACTACTAGTGGTGGTTTCCAATTCCGTACTCCTAATTGGAGTTGCGGTGGTCGTCTTACCAAATTGGGGTTCCATCCATCTTTCAGATGGAAGGATTATAGAATTCGGGAGTCCTAGTCTGTGAGTTGCACTCTTCTTGTCAAGTAGCTGCAGCTTTGTACCATTTGTTTTGTCATTGAGATTATTGTTTCCTTTATATTCCCTTCCGTCCAGCTTTGGTTCTGAAAGATGTGCCATTGTGGGTCGTTCCAAAGCTTATCCCATTGTTGCGTCAGGTCTTCTTGGTCCTGGTCCTCTATATAGTATCGGGCTTCTTTGATATTGAATTCCCCGTCGTCTTTTTGTCCCCATCTCAACTGGTCATTTCCTTTCGTGACTGCATTTTTTCATTTCCCCAATTCCTCCTCCACCTCTTTTACTACTGTTGTGGTTTGGGCTCTATTCTGTGGGGTGAGAGTGTCCCAGATTATCCATTTATTGCGATCTATTTCTTGTTTCTAGTAATGGTAGACTCTGGTTTTACCTTGTGTGATTAGCTCCTGTTGTAGTGCCTCCCTGTCTGTTTTCTCCATTCTGGGTTCTTGTTGCCATGCGTCCTCCCAGAATCTAAATGTTTTGTCATTCCTTACTTCCCAAAAGTTGTATGTCTGAATCCAGGCTTGGTTGCGCTAGGCGAGGTTCCAGATGGCTGAACCTTCCTTGGTTCCTCTGAAACAGACTCTTTCCTGGTTTCTTATGTCTAGGGCATACTTTTCCTTCCATAGGTTTTCCCATGGTGTATTAGCTTCTTTTACCCAACACCACCAGAGTTTTTCCCTGTAGGCGTCATTGGTCAGTTGCAGTTCTTGTAACCCCAAACCGCCTTTTCTTTTTGGTTTATAGACCTTCTCCCAAGACACCAGGGCCCATTTTTTCCTTGTTTTCGCTCCTCGCCATAGTAAGTCCCTTTGGATGGTTCTTATTTTTTTTAGTATCCCCTTGGGGGTTGGGAAAATGAACATCATAAAGGTTGGAATTGCTTGCAGAACTGACTTGGTCATAATAAGTCTTCTGGCTAGATTGAGGGATCTGTAAGTCCTATTTTTTACCCACTCCTGTAATTTGTTTATTATTCCTTCCCAAGTGGAAATTTTGTAGGCTTTGTCTGTCAGGGGTATGCCTAAGTACTTAGTTGGGAGTACTTTGCACTCAAAGACCTAGATGTTAGCTAAATTCCTTTGGATTGCAGGGTTGGTATTAAAGAATAAGATCATAGATTTGGAATGATTGATCTCTACACCCAAGGCTTCACCAAAATCTTCTAGGATTCATTTTTAGGCTTATTCTTCCTTGACTGTAGGTATTCCATGAAGTAAGGTGTCATCCATGAACTATTTATGCATGGAAGTAGGGAAATTTTTGAAAGGTTTGATACCTATTATTTCACCTGTTGCAGTTGCACTTTTAATGCTTCGACTAAGACCTTCCATCATCAGGATGAGAAGGAAGGGGGATAGAGGGTCTCCTTGTATCATGCCTCTCGTGGGCTAGAAGGGTTTTGGCAGGGGATCCATTTATTAGCAGTGAGTATCTTGTTGTGGAAACTAGACTGACTATCCAGCTGATCAATTGTTGGGTGAAAACAAAGGCTTCCAAGGTATTGACCATATAGTGCCAGCTAATTTTGTCATAAGATTTTGCTAGGTCCAATTGTATTATCATTCCCCCTCTCTTTTGAAGCTTCAGGGTGTGGATCAACTCATGGGAATGAATAATATTGTCCATTGTTTGTCTACCTTCCATGAAGTCTGCTTGTTCCTGTGAGATCACTATGGGTAGGAGGGGTTTCAATCTATTCGCTATAACTTTGGAGATTATCTTATAGACCATGTTGCATAGTGCTATAAGTCTATATTGATCCGAGGTTTTGTCTTAATTCCATTTGGGGATTAGTGTAATCATTGTAGGATTGAGCTCTTTTAGGATGGAGGCTAACCTTATAGAGTCTTCCACCACCCTATAGATGTCCTATTTGACAATTTCCTAGCAGGCTTTGAAAAACTCCACTGTGAAGCCATCTGGACCTGGGGCTTTCCCATTGGGCATTTCCTAGAGTACTTGGTCAATTTCCTCCTCCAGAATGGGTTTGTTCAGGTTTTTATTTTGTTCCTCGGTGACCAGGTGGGGGATATGATGGATTATCCTTTGTATGGTCTTTGTTCTTTCTTGGTTGGGTTCCTGGGCTATCCCATGGAAGTGGTTTACCAGAGAAGTTACGATCTCCTTATGTGACTCTCTCTCTATTCCATCTTGGTCCTTAAACTTCAAGATTTTTTTATGGGTTATTCTGGCCATGGTTGTTCTATGAAAACACTTGGTGTTCCATTCTCCTTTCTTTATCCATCTGACAGGGGAATTTTGTTACCAAAGTATTTCTTCCTGCTAGCATTGAGCTTCCCATTCCTAGGTCATATGGATCTCTTCCTTTTTTCCTTCCTTCGTATAGCCCTCTGAAATGCAGGTTTCTTGGAGTTTTTTCATTTTTTCCTCTATGTTGTGTTTCTCTTGGTTTATGTTCCCAAAAGTGTCCTTGTTCCATTCCTTGAGCCTATATTTGATACACTTTAGTTTCTTATAGAATTTGAACATCCTTTTCCCTTTCTTTGGTTGCTCCTCCCGCCACCACTGTTTGATTCTTTCCTTGAAAGTCAAGTGTTCAATCTATAATTTCTTAAATCTAAAGGGTCTGTTATTTGTTGTGGTTTGGAAGCCTGCTTCCAGTTGCACTAGCCAGTGATAAGATCCCCCCTAGGGGAGGATGTTGCAATATAAGGTTAGCCCCTACATAATGATTGACTCCAATACAAGGAATCTGTTGAGTCTTGTTGCAACCTGATACTGGTTCATCCATTTATTGTTCCAGGTGAACTGACCATTATTAGTTTTGAGATCTACCAACTATGTTGTGTCTATCAACTTTGAGAATTCCTCTGCATCCCTATCCAGTCTTCTTGTACCTCCTTTTTTTTCCACAAGTGATGTGATCATGTTGAAGTCCCCTGCCAAGATCCATTAGAGGTTGTTGGATCTAGTTTTAATGTCTTCCAAGTCTCGTATCATTCCTCTCTTTTCCTCTGACACCTGGGGCCCATACACATTAGTGCATAGAATCACCTCTATGTTCCCAATGATTTTCATGCAAATTGTAAGGGTGTGCCTAGTCGCTTTGACTTCTATTAGGCTAATTACTTGTGGGTTCCACAAGGTGAGGATTCCTCCTGCCATTTGGTGGCCCCCGATAGCCATTATCTTGTACTTGCGATATTGTTGTTTACTGATTTCCTCCATTCTGTCTGTATTTCATTTTGTTTCTTGTATAAAATAGAGATATAGTTGTTCTTGCTTTAATCTAGTCCTAAGGATTCTTTTCTTTCTTAGGTTGTTTAGGCATCTTATATTCCAGGTTATAACCTTCATTTAAACATGTGGGGGGGAGTTGGGAAAGATTTTCTTGATCTTACCCGATTTTATCAGTAGCGCTCCAAGCTCCTATATGGATACACTATTTGATTTCCTGCCTTTTTCCCTCTACGTTTGCTTGGGTGAGAGCTATGGTTGTCCCTCACCAACATTGACTCCTAGGTGTCTAATCTCCCCATGTGTGCGCTTTAGACCTCTGGCTTTGGCTTCCTCCCTTAGGAGATACATGTACTGAATGCGATCAAGTTTCTTTGTTGGTACATTGTCTATTCCCTATCTTTTCCATTTCTTCAGTACGTTCATGAGATCTATCCCTTCCCTTTCCACAATGTTTCTGAGATTAGGATATTCAGTGCCTACTTCGCTTGGGGTCATTTCCGCATCTCCTTCTAGATCTTGCATGGGGGTGTTGTCATCTCTGATTTATCCATCCATTGGGGTTACACAACTCCCCTATTCCTTCTTGTTACTTGGCCGATCAGTGGGCTTGTTTGTTGCTTGTTCTCTGATTTGTTGAGCTTTTGGTGCATCCTTTTCATTTTCTTCCCCTTTGTTGGTTTTGTCCCTTCCTTCCATTTTATTCCGGGTCTCCGGGATATTTCCTATTGGGGTTCTTCTCTGTTTTTTGTTTTCTCTGCTTCCGGGGTTCAGTTTTATAAATTTGTCCTCATCTTTTTGTGTTTTGGGGTTTTTCGTTTCCTATTTTTTATTAAGAGGCAATTCTCTGATTAGGTGGCCATTTTCATGACATATTCTACATCTGAAGGGGATCTTTTCGTAATCTATGTTTTGGATCCATTTCTCATCCCTGAATTCAATACTTATGGCTTCTAAGCGTGCTCCCAACACATCCGTTTCTATGTAGATTCTTGCATAAGATGTATATCTCCCTTTTAAGGTGGCTTCTGAGGTCTTCACATATTTCCCCAGTTTTTTTCCTATTGATTCGAAAGTAGAGGGTAACCAGTATTCTAGAGGTAATGAATAAAATCTCATCTAGACCGACACCTTTTTGAAGGTCTCTTTTTTTGGGGAGAAATTTTCCTTCCATGGCTGCATGTACAGTCCTATTGAGTCATGGAAGTATTTCCCTCCCTCAAAGACTCTATCTCTATCCTCCAGGTTCATGAATACTACTGTGAACAAGCCTTTTGAGCCCAGGTGGAGCTCCACTTCTCCGTTTGGCTTTCAATGGTATTTAATTTAATTGCGCAACATTCTTTCAGTGGGCCACAAACCCATGAACTTGCATATTAGTGCATGCATCTTCATCCGATCTCTGTAGAGTTTCATTTGTGGATCCTCCAGTATCACCTTGGGTATCATTGATGTTTTGGATTTTCACAGGTTGCACCCTTCTGCCTCGTTGTCCTTCTTTGTGTCTTGCACCTCAACGTGAGTTTCTCTGGCTTCTTCTCCCATGCACTTGTTTTTTCCCTAGCTCCTTTCCTGACCCTTTTTTGGGCTTGATCCTGAGGTGCCTATCACTAGTGCCTTGAAAACTGCACCTCTTGGCCCTTTCCCTCTATCTACCGCTACTTGTTTGTGTGAGGGAGTACCCTTTCCCCCCCATTTGGTGCTCATGTTGTTCTCTGCTATGGTCACGACTGTCAAACCATAGCTTGCAGTAGCTTCACCAATGGACAAATTCACTCTTGTTTCCCCAAGAATGTAATGACTTTTATAATTTAAAAAATATATAAAAATTATATTATAAATGTTGAAAAAATAAGCATCACTAGAACAATCTGTTCTCTACAACTATGAAAACTTTGTAAAGAAAATTCCATTGTTAAGGTACTCAAAACTTGCAATAAACGAAACATAAACATTATATGTTTCTTGAAAAATAACATACCACTATTATAAAAATTCAACTTTCACACGGTTATTCACAAACTCTATAAATAAAAGATATATATTGGGAAATATAATTCAATTTCATACATTTCATCTTTTTACACCATATTCAAATTCATTGTAAAAATACCTTGAATAATCCCTTCATGTTAACATATTATTGTTTTTCCATGTTTGCATTACAACTAATGCATCATGAGACACCATCATTATCTTGCACACACACACATGTTAAGAATCACCACTCTAAATCTATCATCTATGGAGAGGGATAAAGTCACTCTAGGTGAAAACCTTTTTTAAATTCAAACAACTTGAGGATATGTTTACACCTTGAGGGATCTAGTACCTCTCGCCTCATGATAGATCCTTAGTTAAGATGGATCTATGTTGGTTTTCAAAGCCCATTTTAGCGGCATGCCCTATTTTGGTGATTTGGGATCCTAAAAATTTTAAATTCCATTTGGAGGATTAAAAGATTATTTTTGGGGTAAAAAATTTGTAGCCAAAATCCCCATCTTCAAGTTGACCTATGATTTTGACCACAATGTAACATCTTCTATGTCACTTCATCTCCCATTACTCACACATGCAAAGCTAGTCATGTGTAGACTTTTAAATTGTTATAGAGGGTCCAAAACCTTAACTCTAATCGGGAGTTGAGGGATGCAAAAACTCTAACCTAAACCCCTGTCATTGTCCAAGGAATGAACTATTCTTAACACAACAAAGTGAAATACCTTGTAGTAGCCCTAAAAACCAATATCTATAATCATAGAGATCATAATGACCTTAACAACTCCATCATTTATTTCAATATCAATATATTTCATTAATTTTAATAATAATTTTATAATGTTAAATTTTAATTGTAAATTTTAAAGTTTGTTGTTTCAAAACTTTGTAAATTATATAATCACTAACTATTCCAATCAAATATCCATTGCAATAACTTATAGATCAATTTACAATCATTTAAATTTCGATTAAAGAAAAAACTACCATAATATCTCATTAGAGGAGGAACTACTTAAAGCTTGTACTGTATTTTCAAAGACAATATACATCTGTGTATTAATCACAAACGAGATAGTCATTCAAAACTTTATAATAATTTTATTGTTTTTTGGGAAAAAATTTCTTAACTTATGCTTTCATTTCGACTAAAGCCGTTAAGACCTTCTGAGTTTGAAGCAACCTTCCACTCATGGTCATTGACTTCTTTTCAAAATTATATAATTTTTTTATTTAACAAAATGTTGATGAAATTTAAGTTGTTGTTGAAAACACTTATAAAAAATCATTTTGACTAAAGATGTTGAAATTTTGTGAGTTTCACGCAGACCTTCCATTCATATGGAGTGATTTTTTTTCATAGAAAATTATCATGAGAATTATTGGTCAATTGCGACTAATACTCATGGATATGGGTCATATATTAATGACTTACACTACGCAATTAATCCCAAAAATAATATCTAATATCTTGGACTGCGGAAGCTCCTCTATGCTTAAATAATAAGAGTGAAGGGAGCTCTAACTGGGTAAATCATAAGGCACAATACTTGCTAAGGTTTTGCAAATGGGGTAGCAAGCTAAGTGGGCTTGATTGTGGGGAAAACTCCACAGTTAAGCGCGCTTGAGCCAGAGGCGTCTTGGGATGGGTGACATCCTGGGAAGTCCTGGTTATCTATGACATCACCCGATGCAATGAGTGCTAAGTGGACTATTCCAATCATGAGAATTATTGGTCAGTTGCGACTAATACTCATGGATATGGGTCATATATTAATGACTTACACTACACAGTTAATCCCAAAAATAATATCTAATATCTTGCACTGTGGAAGCCCCTCTATGCTTAAATAATAAGACTGAAAGGAGCTCTAACTGGGTAGTTCATAAGGCACAATACTTGCTAAGGTTTCACAAATGGGGTAGCAAGCTAAGTGGGCTTGATTGTGGGGAAAACTCCACAGTTAAGCGCGCTTGAGCCAGAGGCGTCTTGGGATGGGTTTGGTTTCAATCCCATTTCTTCACCCTTGTGAGCATCACCCGATGCAATGAATGTTAAGTGGACTATTCCAATCATGAGAATTATTGGTCAGTTGTGACTAATACTCATGGATATGGGTCATATATTAATGACTTACCTGCCTCTGTGACCCAAATTGGAAATATCTGAAATATCGTGCTAGTTGCTCCACCGCTCAACACCCATCACGATAAATGATGGGAATAGTCTTATATCTTCCATTGGCATTTGTGTATTAATAAATTTGTTCTTTCTCTATAGGCATAGATAAAATAATGCATGCCTATGGACCGAGGAATGATGATCACAGTATCAAATATGATACAATGTTGAGCCAGTTTTTCTTTGATCGACAATAACAATCAAGGATATTAGTCAAGGACTCAGAAACTGGCAATTTGTTTAACCAATTGGGAAGCGGATTCCTAGAAATAAACAAAAAAGACAGAGAATCGACTATGGCGGCGAAGCCAATTAAGCAAATGCCCGGCGCCTCATTCGTCGAGGGTTTCTGTAAAGAGCGGACTCTGACGCTGACGCTTCCAGTATGTCATTGTCTGTCTGTCCGAAACGCAATCCAACTTTCAAGATACAAAATGTTGTTGAGCGGACTCTCACGTCTCCTCACTCTGTAAAGAGCGGACTCTCACGTCTGTTCGTCTGAGACGCAATCCAACTTTCAAGATACAAGATGTTGTTGAGCGTACGCAATCCAAATTTTGACGATTACTCTGGAACAGTGCGGAATCACTGCACGCCACGGCTATCACATGGTTCGTTACAGTTAACATTAAGTATATGCGTTGTTTAAACGTTAGTTTTTTTTTTAATCAAGTTTTACTTTCTTCTTATTATTATTATTTAGTTTTTAGTTTTTGTTGAAATTAGTTCTTACATTTTTTTTTTTGGAATCAGGTCTTATAAATTTATGTGAAATCTTTTATTTAAATTGCATTTATGAATATATAAATGGATTTATAGTGTTAGTCACTTAGATTATATCTATTTAATTATTCAAATCTGTAGATTCAATAATCTCATATTAAGTACTGAACCTAAATTACATTTATAAATATATAAATGAATTTTTAGTACTAAGCATTTAGATTATACACACTTAACTATTCAAATTTACAAATTCAACATTTTTTTGCTTAGCAATGAGCCAATAATTGGTTCACTGGTTAATGCCTAATATTAACAAAATCAACCGCCTGGTATTGTAAAAATATTGAATGTAGTTACTTGTTTTAATGGATTTTTTTTTGTGATTCTTTCATTTTAATTATTATTATATATTTTTACATAATTTTATTATTATAATTATATGCAGTGATGTAAAAGTTTATAATGGACTGGAATTATTGTTATATCATGCCCAAGATGCTCGTAGGTGGGAGTGTCAACATTTCCAACCTTCCGTCTATAGTCTCGATGATATCATTTTGTGATAAATATCTACCTGGCTAAGCATTACAAAGAAACACATGGTGGGGTACTCTTGAGATAAAAGAATTTGTAATTTGTCATTTTTAACAAAATAAAAAGATAAACAATAAAATTTTTCATTTTTCATTTTTAAGATAATAAAAAGATAAACAATAAAAGATATGGTGTATCATTTTTGAAAGGTAAGTTTTAATTTGCAGGAAATTTGAAGTTGGAAATTGACAATAACAGAGATTAATTTTTTTTTAAATTACAATGATATTTTATATTACAATTTATAGAGATAATGGAACATTTTAAATTTTATTTCAATAAAATGGAAGGTGAGTATAAAAATTACCAATTTAAATTGTTATTCTTCTTTTGATTGGAAAAATATAAATAGTATTAGATATGGTTGGTTGATAGCAACAACAAACTAGAACAAATGCTTAATATGGCTTGAAGGAAAACATAAATGCATTAAAAGTGTAGTTTAGTACTTGTTTTATAGTGATATTTTAAATAAATATAATGAAAATGTTTGTAATAAATTATGTATTTGTAATAATGAAATAAAAATATTTACATTTTAATTTAATATCATTTTAATTTAAAGTTATCTATTCTGAAACTCCTTCCCAAACTTCAATTTCCTTAATGTTGACGCTCCCAAAAAACTCTCAAATTCCCAAAATAGTTCCGGCCAATTAGGACTTTTCCTACCAATTCCCAAACTCCCAGAACCAATTTAGAGATATTAGAACTTGCACAAGCGATTCTATTGCAACTATGAATAAAAGGCATTTTATTATCATTTATATTACATTAAATTTTGTTTTCAAAATATTTGTATTTTAAATTTATTTAATAATTTTTTTTTATCCCATTTACTATAAAAACTAATACTTAAAATAAACAAATTATTTTTTTTTATCATTTTTCAAATTTCAATAACTCAAAATTCATCTTAATTTACACTAAGAATAACTATATGTAATCTTCACTGCATGAAACAAATAAATGAGCTTATATATGTAAAAATCCAAAGCTGCACCAACATAGATTCTCAAGACAATTTACTAGTTGCGGTAGTTTGTGTATGTAAGTTTCAACATTCAATCCAATATACAGTCATAGTTATGCAATGCAACGCTTGAATGCTAAAGCGACTCAACTTAATGACCACGTATTGGCTTAGAGATGTTTCTGTGCTTCTAATTTCTCTCTATTCATAGCCAAATTCAAATTTATTCCAACCAACACTTGCCCTATTGACCACTCTCCAAGCAAGAGACACCACCCCTCATGAGGATATGGCTCGTATGGCCTCATAGATCATGTGATTGCTTTGATTTGATTTTGCAAGCTATGGGATGGCTTCCTAATGTTTGTTGGGTTGTATATTGGCCTTGAGTGAGTACTAGGAATTCAAATAAAATTTCAAAATTTGATAGGAAACTTGAATGGAAACCATGGAAAATCATTATGGTGATTTCTTCACTTCTAACAATCAAATTTATAAAAGGAACTGGTTTAGAAACTCCCTACCATCCTAGATCCATCTTAATCTAGGATTTATTAAGCTTCAAAAGGGATTAAATCTTTCGAGGTGAAAATCTCTTTTTGAGTGGAAAACTTGAGGAGAGGTTTGCATGTCAAGAGATTTGATCCATGTTAGTGCTTAATAGATCCGTGGTTAAGATGGCTCTACATTGGTTTTAGTTGTGGGTAGTCACAAAAAAATTGTAGATCATCAACATTATATATGCGTATATGTTTAAGATTAATCTATTCATTTTTAATTTACTCAGTTTGTTAAGAACATAGAGAGTATTATTCATAAGAATGTGTAATCATGAATGTGGGTGTCTATTTTTCTTGTTTTTTGATAAAATAAAATATATTTTCATAATCTTTTCAACTTCCGGTAAACAAAAGTATTTTTTTTTAATTTTGAATTTCAGTTTATAGTAGAAACAAAAATTGTCATCCACGGATGGGGTGCCAATGCAGGACAAATGTCACCAAGAGAAGACGCGAGGCAACCAACATGGCGATGGCCATGTGACAGGAGTGTGTCACACCCTCCCGACACCCTCATGCATTTAATCCAAACTTGTGCAGGCCTAGGTGCCATTACTCTCAGTGTGCCTGTCCTAAGCTTGTTGTCCTATCGATGGTTTAGAGCCATGAACCGAACTTAACTCATCTTGTGTGTGCTTGCCTCCTTCAACACTCTCGTTACCATGATTTCCACTAGGTGCATTCATAGTTGTTCTCTTCCACGACTGAGACCTTCTGCGACCTGCACTCCTCCCTGCTTCTCCTTCGCTACCTGTGCTTCCTTTCGGCACTCGCAAATCCCTTCAGTGTCCCAGGCATGCCGAGACAAAGGGGGAAATCCAAGCATGGCTCAGCCTCGGAGCCCAGCCGGGCACACGTGGCTCTCCAACCCCCGCCTGCACCATCTCCCAGCTCGTCACCTTATTCACCTTCCTCGCTCTCTTCTCAGTCATAGTCTAGTCAAACCCTTAACAACCTCTTATCCCTCTCCTTGCCCTTCACAAGCCGACTGGAATGTTTTTCCATATTTGGATATTCCCTAGGTTTTAAACCAAGACCCATATCCGATTTGGCTTCCACCTCGCTACCACTTCCTGCAATTCCACCCAACTTGTCGGTGAGTGCACAATTCCAGCCAGAGATCTCAACCAACCAAACTTACCTTGGACCACAACCCAAACTCCTTGGACCTCAACCAAAGCCTCACTCCTTCTCAGACTCAGTACCATCCTCACAATTGCAAAACAACCTTGCAATTCTGCAAGGTCTAGTCTTTGAATTGCGGTAAGGCCTGGACGACCTACAGTTCCGGATGGAAATCCTAGACAAGAAGACTTCATTGCTTCTGCAATTTCTCTCAACTCTGCAGGGGGCATGGCACTCAACAACATGATATGGCGATGCCACATGGGGTGGAAACGAAGACACGATAGGGAATGGAGGTGACGTCGACACAAGAGCTGCCATGCATGAGCTCATGGAGGAGGGAGGGACATTGGTCGAAGATGAAGGGGTTGGAGGTGACATTGGCACAAGCGCTGTTATGCACAAGCTTATGGATGAGGGAGGGACAGTGGTCGAAGAGGAAGCATCACCAACCATAGACCCAACAACCAACGCCACCTCCATGGACGCGTGGCCAAGCTATAAGACCACCACATGACCTGCACAGGTGTCTTAATGCTAGTTTAGCAAAGTGTCTAAATCTCATTTTGCCTCATAGGGCCTATGGACATATTTTGTATGTTTTTTTTATATCAGGGTTAGCTGACAGGCTGATTCGGTCTCCCACAGGGGACTATAATTTTCATGTTCAAGTCTATGTTATTTTAAAACTGGTACCTTAAGACAATGGGCTTTATGTTAACCGCCTAGATGAATTGGTTTTCCTCTGGGCCAATTCAGTTCCTACTGTCTGGAACTCATGGGGATACTGTAATTCTTATTTTTTGAATGTTTTTTATACAAATCTTACTTACAAAAAACAAAAAATAAAACTTGTCATGAATTTTGTTAGCTTTCTATTGATCATTTTTGAACTTTTTTATTGACATTTGATATTCCAATTTAACGATTATTTTATAGTATGTTCCTTAAAAATGAAGGGACTTATAATGATTTCTGAATTTAGACATGAATGTACTCATTATTAAACTTTTGTTTATGAAAAATAAAATATGTTGAAACAATCTAAATAGACACTATTAATGTATGACTATAGTTTTGAAATCAATGGATGAATATTAAATTACAACAACTTTTTGAATTTGACTGATGTGAAAAAGTTTCAAATTTTAAATAATTTTAGTGGGACACCATGTATGTGCCTTAATTTTGAATTAAATGTAAAATATAAGAATATACCCTTTTGAAGAGGACAATGAAAAGTTCCGTAATATAGATTTTTCATAATTTTCAACTGTGTTTTGTTGCACATATTGATATTTCATTTTATTGAATCTTAATGTTATCTAAAAATAATATGCACACAGTTTTTTATAAAATTAATTAAAATTACTAAAAAACAATTAAATCGAATGAAAATTGTATCAAATGAAAGTAGTTTCAATTACAAAAATGTTGGTATTAGTTTCGAAACAAGGCTCATAGTATTTTAAGGAGTCCACTCCTTCCAAAGTTGGAGTAAGTTGGAGTGAACCAACAATTTTCTCAACAGTGACATAGTTACAGGTTTTTGGTTGAACTAATAGTTCGACCAAAAGTTTTTTTTTTCAGACGGAAGTTGCTTTTAACATTAAAGCTAACTTTCGATCGAAAAAAGTTAACTTTCAGCCGAAAACATATTTTCGACCGAAAAGTGGAATAAAAAAACATGTGTCGGCCAAAACAAATACGGTAATGCAAAAATTTACGCTACAACATCTAAATACTTTATGTTGAAATGTTATTCTCACATTTTTTCAACAAATGCGCTCTGCATTTTCTCTATTTTTTCTTTTTTGGGGCACCATTTTCGCTACTTTTCAGTTATTGGGGAAACATTTTCGTTACTTTTCACTTATTGGGGCAACATTTTCTAAATTGAAGATTTTCTTGCACAACTTTTTTGTAAGTGGAGGTTTTCATAAGCAATTTCTTCTTATATCAAAGAGGTTTTTTTATTAAGGTAAGTTTTTTTAAGTAAATCATTCTAAGTCAATATTTATTTTGAATAAATTTTGTTATAAGGAAGGTTTTCTCAAGAAAATGTTTTTAAGATCAAAGTTTTGTTTAACTTTTGTTTAAAATCAATTTTTTATCCAAAATTTATTTTAAAGTAACTTGGTTCATTGAGAATTTTTTTCCAAGTTTTCAAAGATACATGATTATAAAATTAATTTAAAAAAAAATAAAAATTCAGCTATAAAGTTTGATATTTGAAATTATATTTCTTGTTATAGCATGTTGATTTTTTAAAAACCTTTACAGATTGAATAATTATGGACAAACAAAAGGAGTGGAAGAAAAAATATGATCGCACTCGGGATGATACTCGTCATAATGAAATGTCGAAAGTGTACTATAGAAGAAAGAAATAAGAACACGTAAATACTGAAGGAACATGTGATGATAATGTAACTATAGATTTGCATATTGATGTTCAAAAAGAAGAAATGGAACTAGGTACATGCATACACATTATCGATATTGTTTAGAATTTAGAAAAACATTGTCTAATATAATTGATTGTAATTTGGAAAATATTTTTCAAAAAACATAAATAGATTTTCGTCATAACATTGATGAAGTCGAAAATGAAGAGGAAGTCCAACCAAAGGTATATATATATATATATATATAGATATATAAGAGACGAATACTTGTAGATTTTAATTAATTTATGATTGCTCGATTAGTTTTTTAATATCTAATTTAAATTTGTTCATTTTTTTATATAAAATTTATTTGAAGTTTTTATGTTTACAACTTAAAAAATTGAATATATTTTTATTTTATGTGTTTTTAAATTTAATCTAGATTTAATTTATGTTTTTAAATTATATTGAAATTTATATATGTGATATCAACATTGATGATGGAATATTAGAAAATGTTGGTATTGACAAATTTGGAGACAAAAAACTTGACCATGTTATACAATATCGTTTTGAAATGATTTATGATAAATATTTCAAAAATGAATTAGTAGCAACACAAGCTCAAATCTTGAGAGGTTTCATAAAGTCGAAAAAAATAAAATAAGCTACATCATTATTGGGTATTCAAAAATCGACGAAAGAAAAAAGGTGAAGCATAGTGTCTTTGAAAATATAACAGATGCATTTTAAAATCTCTTGGAAAGTCTAGAAAAAAAAATGTCAGAGTTGCACGTAGAGTAATACAAACAAGAGTTATTTCATCTGGTAATATAAAAGACTTTTTAACACAACATATGGAAAAAACGATGGGAACTTAAAGAAAAGCAATGTACACACATAGAAAATTTTGATTGCAAATAGATGCAAATACTGAACTTGCTTGTTTGACAATTATTTATAGACAATCTTACATAGATAGACTTGAAGAAAATGTTAAAACTATTTCCCTTCAATATTGGTTGGAAATTTCCATTGTTTCACCAAATGCGAGAGATGTGTTGTTATGAAGAATAAAACGAAATCTATATGAATCTCATGCAAAACATATATTCGAAATGACACAATTGGAATTGTTCAATAAGTTCAAAGAAGAGAAAAGTCAAGTTAAAGTGTCCATCAATAATTTGTGCAACAAAAACCATGCTATTTTAAAACCATCACTATTCATGAAACTTGTTGTCGTTATCATGTGTAACTTCAGTTATATTACAACACTTTTCTTGATTTTGGTAAAACATTTTGAGTAATGTCACCTCCTCTTTCCACAATCTGTGCATTTATACCACAAATTCTATGTGAAAGAGAAGGTGATCAATTATTTTTCCAAAAAAAATGTGTTGGTGGAAAGAAATGTGATCATTATAGAAATGTAGCTTTATTTCACTCCAAGTATCCTATTGATATGAATGATCAATCCTTGTCCAATATAATATTCAATTGGAATATATATGAATATATCAATGTTACTGCTACAAACTCTTCAAATGTTATTTCCAAAAGGATTTGGAAGAGGATAAGATATGTGTCATAGATTTTTTGAAGAAGTTTGAAAATGAATTTTATAAATACACCAAACATTCACATAGAGATCGATGGAAAGACCTACAATTCAAACAATCCTGTGAAGTTTTTCCACATGAGAATATTTTATCAGTAGTTGATTTTGCAGAGAATTACACATCCGCTAAACAAAAATAAATGCAGAGTGAATATTATCATTATGATAAAGTCTCTATACTTGTCCATGTTCTATATAGACATGCTCAAAATAGTGTTGATAAAATATAAAACACCAATGAAAACCAAGATGCCATTAAATAATATCACTTTTAAATAAGTGATGATCGTACACAGGACACTCATTTTGTACAACATTGTTTTGATAAAAAAAATATTCCCTGAAAGTCTATGGGATTGGATACGATCAACATTATATTGTTATATGGATGTGTGAGTCAATTTAAATCTTCACGATCATTTTATTGGTTGTGTCTTCTTCAAAAGAAATCAAACATTAAACATTGTTGAAATTTCATTGAGACTGGTCATGGGAAAGGAGAGCATGATGGTGTAGGGGCATGTGTAAAACAAGCACTCCAAAGGTATCATATCAACCCTTATGTCAATTGATTTGTCTATGTTGAGCAAGTTGTTCAATGGTGTTGATAATCTCTAAGCCACAAAAAATCCGTCAAGGGATGTGCGCAAGCCTGTGTAAATATGTTGTGTACACATGAAAGTTTTATTCACACATAAAAATATGATTCAATCAAGTTCAATATCAATAATTTTTCTTTAACATATATATTGACATTTAATTTACTTAAATAAAGTATTCTTGAACCATGTAGGTGTTTTTGGCATATTGGAATTCAAGATGTAGATAGATTTGATCTCATATGAATCCAGTACAATACACATGACTCAAAAACTGCATTCAATTAAAAAAAAATCCTACCAAAGTTTTTTTTTCATTTGATAGAAGGAAAGAATCTTTTTTTTGTTCAATTTTCATAAAGGATACACAATCCAATGACACTTGTGAAAATTAAACTAGAAAATATGTTAAATATTGGAAACATACATAGATTAATACAACGGGGAAAATGCCACTTGCAAGGTTAGAGAAGATGGACTCAAATGAAACTACAATGTCAATTGATGGTTATAAAGATTACTATCTTGTTAGAGAAGGTGAATTGTTACAATTGAACTCAAATATAGTTTTTATGTTAAAACAATGTAGATACACTATGTAAAATATATTATAATATAACTTAGAATTGTGTATGTTGATCTAACGATTTGTTTTTTGGAACATTCCTTTATTTGATGGAGATGTATTTGTTGTGGTTTCACTTGTAGACAACGATGGAAATGTTAAATATTATTTGATGCAGTGCATAGAAAGATAGATGAAGTTATTGGAGGATTATAACGATTTTATATATGAAAGATCATCCATCATACTGAAATATTATTTTTTTCAAGAAACCCATCAAACCGAAATCCATGTTCACTTTCAAGACTATCTGCCAGATTTCATAAGTTGTCAATATAGTCATTTGTTATGTGCAATGCACATAAAGTGAACAAAGGTTAAATCAAATAAAAAATCTAAAGTTACAAAATGGAAAATGATAAAATCAAATCATGAATGAATAATTGAAGATGACATACCATTACAATGTTATTAAACAACTTTATAGGAAAAAATAAATTTGCATCAAGTACATATATAGGATTCTATCTTGTTTGGTTTACTTTTGCATTACATTCGAATAAGGTAATATTTGATGAATTGTTGTACTATTTTAGACAATTTTTCACATAAAACTATATCTCAATTGGTTTTCATTTATAAAATATTCAAGTCCCCCTATGTCCACAAGACCACTTAAGGGATGATATAACATGATCTAGATTTTCAAGTCGTTCCCCAAATAACTAGTTAGTACACACATGTTGTTGATACTGAGAGGGGGGTGAATCAGTATCAAGTACAATTTAAAAACCTTTTTCAACTTATAATTAAACCATTCAATTATATCCAATGAGAA
>CBVK0101411924.1:0-17884 GCA_900067695.1 Picea abies | reverse complement strand
GGACTATTTTAAGTCTTGTGGCAGTAGAAGATTTGCATCTTGAACAGTTATATGTAAAAACAACTTTTCTCCATGGGGACTTGGAGGAAGAGATTTATTTGCAGCAGCCACAGGGGTATGAGGTCAAAGGGAAGGAGAATTTGGTATGCAGTTTGAAGAAGAGATTGTATGGCCTAAAGAAAGCTCCAAGGCAGTGGTATTTGAAGTTTGACAGGTTTATGATAGAACAGGGTTATAGTAGATGTCATTCTGATCATTGTGTTTATTTTAAAAATCTAGAAAATGGAAGCGTTATTATCTTGATATTGTATGTAGATGACATGCTTGTTGCAGGGACTAATATACAGGATATAAATGTGATCAAGAAGAAATTAGCCAATTCATTTACGATGAAGGATTTGGGTGTTGCAAAGAAAATCCTTGGCATGAGAATAACAAGAGATAGGAAAAATTGCAAACTGACATTGTCTCAGGCTGAGTACACAGAGAAGGTGTTGGAGAGGTTTAGAATGCAGAATGAAAAACTAGTTAGTACACCTTTGGCCAACCATTTCAAATTACCTAAGGAAATGTGTCCCAAGACATAGGAGGAGATAGAATACATGTCCAGGGTCCCTTATTCATCAACAGTTGGCAGCTTGATGTATGCAATGGTTTGCACAGGACCAGATATTGCACATGCAGTGGGAGTTGTGAGCAGGTATACGAACAATCCAGGTAAAGAACATTGGGAGGCAGTAAAGTGGATTCTCAGTTATTTGAGAGGTACTACTACACATGCATTATGTTTTGGAGGTTCAAACACTTTTCTACAGGGATATGTTGATTCATATATGGCAAGTGATAAAGACAGTAGGAGGAGCACCACAGGGTACATTTTTACTATAGGTGGAACAACAGTAAGTTGGATTTAGAAACTAGAAAAGGTTGTTGCACTTTCAACAATAGAGGCAAAGTATGTTGCTACTATAGAGGCTAGTAAAGAGATGATTTGGTTACAAAGGTTTATGGAGGAATTGGGAAAGAAGCAGGAGAACAACTGGTTTTGATCCCCTGGATCTTCCTTAGGTTTGGATTCAAACTTTGGTATGTCCGAAGGAAACTTCGTCGGCATAGGAGGCCAACGCAGATCATGACAGATAGGATCATTCAACAACCTTGTTAAGTCTGGAAAATGCAAGGTTTCTAGGAAAGGTAGTTTTGGTTGTTGGTGATAACCATGGAAAAAGGGGCCTGGAGTTTGAATGGCACCAGGTTGCTAGGAAAATTTGGGTTGTTGGCGTGGGTTCTAGTAAAAAGCATGGCCATGAATAGCATAGGGATTTTTCATTTGAGGAGAAATCATCAACTGATTCTCAAAAAATGATGTAGAGGGTTGGGCATGCATTACATTCAGAGGACTTTGGGAAGGGTTGCCCCATGCCAATCCCATGGGCATGGGTACTGCACCTTGCCCAAGGTTCCATTGGTTGTGAAAAGAGTTGCCCCTGATTGGCATTCCTGACAAGGGAACTGATCCTTGCCAAGAATTCCAAGGTCCTGATGCAGAAGAAGTTCCTGGGTTTTCCCCTTGTGTAGGAATAGTACCCTACATAGAATTAGGTTGTCCGTAATCCGGGTTGCCTCCAGTTAGAAAACCAGTTGATGAGAAGGCATTGTTACCAAATGTATTGAACAAATAAAATGGTGTTGAACCTACCAACATATTATGAGAAGGTGGTCATTGAATCCCTGCTCCAAATGAATTATGGTTTGCGTACAACTCGACGGAATGCTCGTGGGAACCACCAAGTGAAGGGGACGAAGGAGGTATATGACCTCCTCCATGAGGGAAAGCGTTAAAGGGAGATAAATTCCCCCCCATGGGTCCTTGCAGAGGAGTGTTAGAGCTCCCTGCCTCCAGACCTAAAGTCTGTAAAGTGGAGTAGGAGAGTACAGGGCTTGTACCTGAGCTAGGCATCCCATATGAGAATGGAGGGCCTATCTCACTCTGTGTGAAAGGAGCAGTGGCCACCACCAAAGACGGGATCAAACCATTGCTTGAGGTAGAGGAATTCGATACCATGGTGGCTCAGACCGACGATGGTGGGTTAGGAGGTGGAACACCCCCTGTGGTGATAGTCATAGTGGGAATATGATAATTCCTGGAAGAAGTGGTAACATTTGTTTCCATTGCTGCATGTGAAACTGTCTGACACTTGTAAGGATACATATGTACGATGATGGGTGCCAAAACATTAGTGGTTGGATTTTAGGATGGACTAAGAGATTCCACTCAAAGGTCTAAAATGTTTGGTTCCTCCATATGTAGGTCAGGCACAGTTTCCTGTGACCCGATCACTTCAAAATACCCTTGTTAGTCTAGCTTTCACCTTAACGATGGTGGGGGTGGCTCCAGTGTAACCGGTGGTAGGCCAAAAATCCTTCATGACTAGTGGAGCTCATGATCCTCCACTATGTAAGAATATCAAAGACACACTAGGTCTTTATATTCATTTAAAAATAACACACACTAGAAAAAGTCCCTACGAGATAAAACAAGCAGTGACTAAACTAGTCGGAAGAGAAGTTACAACAACCAACACTAGAGCAACTTACCGGGGCAAGTGAAACTTGAATACGAAGGAACCCTCCAGGTATACTCCACAAAGTGTCGCCCGATGTATTTCCTAGGTACTGCAGTCTACCCCTACAGTCACCTGTGTAAGTCCCTAAAATAATGGCCACTAGGTTGCCAACGCGTGAACAATCACTAGGTGGGTATAGTCGATAGTCGGGTGGACTGCAATAAGCAGGGTATCAAGCCTGAAACCTATCAAGGGTATCGAAAGAAAGTGTTCCATAAGACAACTGAGGACCTCAAATGGATTCGATACCCATGAAGTTCCGTGGCAAATGAAATCAATGGAATCCCAAAACAAGCCCTATATATGCGTTCCCCACTACGCTTAGTCCAACTTTGGAGGGGTTATCTACGCTACCTTTGTGCACATGAACTCGTGTTTATCCCCTATGTTAGAGGGGGGTCCCAGATAAATTTCATGATACTGGACTTTTAACACTCTCTTGCACAAAATCTTATGTATGTTTTGCAGGCTTAAAGAGTTTTCTCTTCAACCTAAATCAAGGCTCTAGCCTAGACTAGCTGATGGACCCTACAAGCATAAAGTCTAGTTGATTTTAATTAATCATTAATTTCTTATGGCTTGTCTTAATTCAAAGGTTATGAAAGTGAAACTAGTGATGTTTTTAGAGACGAAAGAAAAGATAAACATAAATCTGGAAACACAATAACTTCTTCTTAACATCATTCTTAATCAACTTTTCAAACTAAATTTTTTTCTAAGATATTTGAACAGAAAACTCAAAATAGGATTTCACTCGACTACGAGATACTTATTTTCCTAAGTAAACAACCAAGAAATTATGAAAGAAAAACTTTTCTTGGTTATTAATGCAAACCAACAACTACTTAACCAAACAAAGAAATAAAAGAGTTTATTTTTATTTTTATTTAATGCTCGCAAAAAAAAAAGGAAAAATGATGACAATTAAAGACCAAGAAAACATCTGGCCTAAGCGCAGATCGCAAAGATTTACTGACAATAAAACACAAACTGATTAAAGTTGACTTTCACACTTGTCTAAAAACCCTATGAAAGAAAAACCTTGAGGAAAACTTTTTAATGAAAAAGAAAGCTATTGCTATAATCAAACCTAAGTTGCCAACTGCTTTGACAAAGACCAATATTAAATCAAGGAAATCCTTGAGAGGTATAACTCTTGATAAGGAAGAGGGTGACTACCTCTCCTTAAACAAAAATTTTCTCAACAGGCATGTTGTTGATAGTTCAACAGCTAGCATGTGCATGCGAGCTGTGTAAGGTTAGAGCACGTGTACACACATGCAGGCCTTATATAGGCTGCGTGTACCTCTGCAATTCTTCAATAATGAAAAAAAACAACCAATCAAACACTGACAAAGACTACTGGTATTGAGAACCATAGTCCCTTGAAGACTCAAAAACTTACTTTGACAGAAAAGAAAAACAATTCAAGGAAGATTTCATAAAACAAAACCAATTTGAGGTGGTACCTAAGCTACAAACTACAAAACCAGAGACTAGAATGAGATCCAAAAAACCCCTAAGAATGATCACTTCTCATAAGGGAGAGGATGACTGCCTCTCTAAAAAAGAAAATTTTCGAATTCAGACACGTGACTGAGACTTCATCAGCTAGTGTGTGCACACGAGCTGTGTGAAGGTAGGGTGTAGGTGCACACATGCAGGACTTATACAGGCCGTGTGCACCTTTGTGACTTCCATAAAATAAAAATCATCCAAGCAAAGAAAGAAAGGAATACTGGTATGGAAGACCAGAATCCCTACTAGCTCAGAATCTTATGGAAACTTAGAAAAAAGGTGATGAAACTAATTTAAAACTACCATAAAAGTATCCCCAGAAAACCCGAGAGATCCTCAGTACGATCTCCAATTATGTTGTGGGTGGGAAATCCCTCCTATGGACTAGGACTAAGGGTTTAATCATGCATGCAGAAAATGACCATTTAAAGGCCTCTACTTTTTTTTGTTCTCCCAACACAAAACCCCACATTCATGCAATACAAAGGTACAAACAAGATTAGGTAACTCTGCCTTAGATCCTTCATTTGATGTCGATCCCTTTGCTTTCACTTGCTCTATAACTACAAGCCTCCTCCCAAAGATGACATTCATTCACACATGGACAAATAAAGAGATGCAAACATGAATTTCATATACTAATTGCTGGGTTAGATGTGACAATATCATAAAATAAATACACAATTTGAACACATTATATGGTGGGACAAAAAAAGTATTCCTTTTTTTATTAATCTTCACAAGAGTAAACTTTACAATATGTGGTCGACACTGCTCCTCAAATCTGGTCTCGGCCTCCTCTTCAACTATGCTCCAACTACTTCTGTATATGCTTCTTTTCACATAATAGTTGCAAAAGGTTGAGGCTAGGGGAATGCTAATTTGGGTAGATTTTATTTACTATGATTTTCCTTCTTTTAAATGGGACCCCTACCCCTTCTTTTATAGGCTAGAAGAATCTAGGTGTTTGGTCGAGTGACTGGCCATGCATGGTTGAAAGGTTTAGTTAACGTACCCAAAACTTTGTGTTCCATCGACAACTTTCCATTTTTCATGATTTTGTAGGTACATGCGGGCTGTAGTTAGTCAGTTAGAGTGTACACGTAGGCTGTACTGGAGCAGGGTGTGTGTGCTGTTAAAAAGGGTGTTTTTAAGAAGATTTGTTCAGTACTAGCTTGGAAAAGAAGGAATATGAGATGGCCTGATGCCAGGTAAGCATGTCTGGTGCAAATTAGGGTTATAACACTTACATACAAATCTTCTTTCTTCATGCCATATCTCTATAAGAGGTCTTCGGATGCATATTCCATTTCTTCGTGAACAAGACCGATGTCATCCTCCATGAGTCTGGCCTCCTTATGGGGTTTAATTGCATGGGTTTTATTTCTAGCCGAGGGTTTCTATGGAGAAACCTCCCTCTTCTTTGATGCTTCTGTCTTAGTAGGGGGATCCTTCGGTGGTGTAGCTTCACCTTCTCCTTGTTTTTCTCCATCTTCCCCTCCTCCTTCTTGATTTACTTTGCCTCCTCCTCCTCCTGCGAGAAAACCAGATCCAATTTTTTCCGAGGCATTATGTTCCTCATCAGTCTGTACATCTTGGAATTCATCCTTCTTCTTCTTCTTCGCACTTCTCTGTCAAATGTTCTCGACCCGAGTGACCAAGGGGCTTCCTATGATATTAGGTTCGAAGAGTTCTGCATCATCAACTAGTACAAGGAACTCTGCCAACCAATCCTTTGTGATCTACTCCATGTATTCATTGGCCACATTGTAATAGGACTACAATTCCTCCTTTATCTCATCCTTACTCGCAGTGATATATATAAAATGTTGATCTACACAGAACTTAGATAGTTGTATGTACTGGTGCAAGGTTTGTGGTGTCATGTGAGGGAATGATTTAATGGAAACCTTCAGTTGCTGATAGTAGGTGTGGAACATTGAATTCAACTACCACTGATTGGAAATGCAATTCATGTACCATAAGGTGGAGAACCTCACGGTTAATGGCTTTGATGGTTCAATCTCTGGGAAGGTTTCTCCTTCTGACATTTTCCAAGAAACAAATGCAATCAACACAAGAAACCAACTAAAATAGAACTCGTATTCTTTATCCTACGCTTCGCGATAGTCTTTCTCGAGCTTGTTGACAAGGTATCTTGCCTAGTGCATTTTTATCCTCTCCACACACTTCCCTTCGAGGTCCACCACGAACCTGGTGACTTGCATGGGGCGGTTCTTTCTAACGAGCTTTTTAGCTATGGGTTGGAAATCTAGGTGCACTGAGCCATCCTAGATAGAGTCTACCTTGTAGCCTCGCTTCCTCTTCTCAAATTCATCATATGCCTCCTTAATGTGTTGTGGCAGGGAGCAGTCTGAAGCCTTCCCTAGGTAGAACTGTTGAGGCTTGGGTCCCTGCATGCTCATTCCTGTGATCAGTTGGATCAGCGTCGAATCCAAAGTAATGCACCTATCTAGCCATAGGTATCCTCTATGATAGCATGATAAGAGGAGTTTAACATAAGAATTAACCTCTTGATATTGGCCAAAGTGAGGAATCTTCATTACGTTCAGTATCATGGACTACACAAGCTCCTTTATCCAAGGCTAGGAGAAAATGTGAGGCTTCTTCCCAGTCATCCTCATCCGGTATCTATGCAGTGCAAGCATCGCATAGTTCTTTTTGTCTCCAAGGTTGAAATCACTGTTCTTTAAGGATGGGATCTGGCCCAACTGGCTTCCAATTACGTGTATCCCCTTTAGGATATATGTGGTGATCAATGTGTACTCAAATTCCCATGGTATGTTTTTGCAATTGACCGCACCAACCAAGGGTAGGATATGATCAGCCAAGACCAACAAGATCTGCTTCATGTTAGGCAGATCATTGCAGCGCTTTATTTTCTTCTTAGTAGTGGGGTTGACATGGCCCGAATGACCTCCAGTCAAGGGGGAAGACTGCAATCCCCTCGTCGATGATGCCTGTATTCCTTCATACATGGCTTTATTAGCCATAAAATTCTTCATAAATTCTTCAATGAAATTCTCTATCATAGTGCGCTCGACCGACATTCTCACTGTGAACAAATAAGTCAGGGTAGGTGAACAGATAGCGGGGTAAAAAATAGATGGATAGGTCTAATAGCATAGCTTGACACACAAAATCACTTCTCTATTAGCTCAGATAATTATGGGTGGCAAAAAGTGGTCCTGACACAACGTCCGATGGGTTAAGTACACAAGTGTCATAACATATTCCTCCAATGGACAATAATGCCTCAATCAATGTGAATATTTACGTTATGGCATGGTATCAATGTATAATGATGATCTATCTGCCCATAACTATGTTTCCTAGCCATTTGTAGCATCATTCTAATGGTCGGGGTGCCTCCAACATTCATATAGCTTCACCATGGAGAAGTCCCATTCTGCATGGTTCTGTTGTTCCAACGAAGTTCAAGTCCTACAAACTTGCCTCCTGCAAAGTTTCAATCTAAGAAATCTTCCATCTATTCTCTGTAACTTCTTGTAGATTTTCCAACACAACCTTCTTCTTACTGATCTTCCTTGCCTTCTTTCTTGTGATCTGAGACACTCCAACTTTTTCTGGATTTCTCTTTCCATTCTTATTCTTATATTATGTACTCTCAAAGGGTTTGAATTTAATATCCCTTCTCTTACTATTTCCTAGTTGGATATACTTCTTGCTTGTATGGCTAGGTCCTTCAAACGTTCTTGCATTCTTTCAGACTTGATAGATAATTTTACAGTCTTCTGTTGCTTTGAATCAACTTCTCATTCTTCTATCAGTTAATCTATCTTTCTAGCTATGACATCCCTTAGTTCTTTCTTTTTCTTTTCTATAGCTTCTTCCTCTGATTTCCTTCTGGTATGATCTTTCTCAATCTAGGTATTTCCTAACAAAAGAGGGAATGGGGCGTTGTTCTCAACAAACTTAATAAATTCAAATTCCTCTTTTGTCGATGTTCCATGGATGATAACAGGCACATTAACAACTCTTCCACATAGGGTCTTCATATTTCCTTTAAACAAGCCTATTCTCCCTAATGAAGGTATCACAGTAGGCTTCCCCAAGATTTCCCAAGTTCTTTCTGTCATAATATTCACTTGTGTCTCCTCATCCAGGACACAGTCTATGTTGAAATATCCTATTCTTGTATCTATGCATTGTTTTTCTTTCATGATCTCGGATAAACTGACATCTTTGTGATCATCCATTTCTTATTTTAACTGTACTAATGTAGTTTGAACTTTCTTTGATTCTTTCTGATCTTCTAACATGCTCTTATTCTCTTGAATCATGTTCATTCTTTCAAATTTAGCAATCATCCTTGGACAATCCTCAACTTCATGACCAATAATTTTACAACAAAGACAAATAGGACCTATACCATGGAATTCCTTAGCAATATGTCCCGGTCTTCTACAGTTATAACATAATTTCAATCCTCTCTTTCTTCTGTAAGTTCCCCAAATTCTCCTGTACTGCACACTAGGATCATAGTGTTGAGCATGCAATCTGCAAAAATTCTTTCTAGGTTCCTGCATCCACTTATTAGTCCATAAATTATTTCTATGTATAGGAATAACATATCTTTGTCTAGTTCTATCAAATTTATTTAGATCAACATTTTATTCTAAATGTACCCTAGCTTTCAGTCTAGGACAAAATCTATCAAACATACCTAGATTCATTCTTTCGACATAAAAACTTCCACTTATCTTACTCTATAGCACAAATCTTTACCTCTTTCAAGATCTTACCTCTTTTTCTTTAGATCGGGTTTCTTTCATAGCATAGATCTTTGAAAGTCAAGTAGAATACTATGCACTACAACAATAGATCTATGCATAAAGCTTCTCTTTTCTTTAGTTCCCAACAATCATAGTTTCAGGTCCCGAAAATAGATCCATTTGTTGGCATAGGAGCAGACCTAGGGTTCAATGCTTCAACAGTGCATGAAAAAAACCCTAACTACCAACCCTTTCGACAACAGGTGCGAAGCAATTGAAGTCTCACCTAAGGTAGAGGCAGGGGGGTTATAGGACTCAGGTGTATATAACCAAGATAGGACATAGATCTGTTATTAAAACACTTTGTAGGGTACATAGGAACAATATATATTAATTCATTCACATATCATATCAACTCTAAGTAAAGTTCAATGTAGTAATAATGAAAAAATACACATCACACTTAGCATAATAAGTCAGATCTAACACATTCAACATATACAAAGAATTGAAAATTCACATATCTAACTTTCATTAATACAATTCCAAGCACTAAGTAGATTCACAACATAAACATTATAACAAAAAGAAAACCATCAACACAATATTTACGTGGTTCACCCCAGTGTGGGGCTACATCCACCAATGACCTCTTCTTCTTTATTAGTCTTCAATCACTTACATCCATCTGCTCCTATGAACTAAGCCATAGAGCCAAGCTTCGTACTGGACAAGTGATATGCACACTAAGCACCATATCCACCTTCCTTAAATCAGATCAAGGCACAGAGCTAACTTCTCTCTCAATCACAGAGCCTTACATACATGTTCTGTTGCACAAAGAAACTCAGAACTACTTGCCTCTTGCACTTAGCCACTTATTCACTTAGCTACATACTACATTGATTTCACTAAGCACCCTCCTTTCTACATTACATTCCTTCCTATATATACTTTTACATCCCTTACAACAAGGCCTAATCATGGGTAAACCAATGGGTTGACATCCCAAAACCCTAATACAAAAACCCTAATGAACCACTTGCGAGGTCCACAAAATAAGTGAGATCCTGCGATCACTGCTCTGCCTGGATGCTCCATCTTCAACTAGCCTGACGAAGTACAAAAGTGGTAAAACCTGACCAATGTTTGTTAGAGGATAAATCCGTGAGTGCGGACACAAACCGATCTCCCTAGATCCACCTGGATCTAGAACAAAACAAGACAGAATAATACACTTTCCCTAGATCTAGCCTATTGAATGAACTAAGAGATGAGGATCATGGACCTACCTTATGAATTCTTTCCTTAGATCTCTATTTTTCCAAGCTTCACTCCGATGCTCTTGTCTCGTTCATATCACAACAATTCAAACCAATCGAAGTGAAGGCAGATCAATATATTCAGTAACTAGTCTATACATATGATCAAGGAGTTATGTAATAAAGTGACATCATCTTTATGGGAAAGGGACATATTACTGTATTGAATTAATTGAAAGTGAAACTTACAACCTGAGCCTTGATGTCGTAGGTCTCCTTTCGATGGCTCCTAGAGCTGACACACACACTTGCTCATGCATGAAGAAAATCAACCACTTGTGATGACCTTGTTGTTGTCTCTTGCTACTGTAGCATCAGTCCTCCATACAGTCTTGCACTAATTCTAATCAATGTATAGCTAGCTTGCTGCTTGTTTGCTTAACCCTTTCCATGAGAAATATCCTCAATATATAGGAGAATATAGATTAGTTACTTGGATAGGAAATGATCCCAAGATATCTGAAATGCCAGCACCTGAATAACCATTCGAAGCCAACTCATGTTTCTAGAAGATTCCCTTCTAGAAGGTTCGAGATTTCATCTTTTTCCTCCCTTTGGAGCATGTTCACACCTTGGATATTAGTTATAGTGCGAACCATTCACACCCTAGCTTAATGCAGCCTACGAGAATCAGACATTCTCACAGGTAGATATATAGGTAGCTTGCGAACATCCTTTAAAAGCATGATTTCTGGAAGAAGACAAATGTAACTTTTCTCAGGAAAGTGTTCTTAGTAAAGAGCTTGATTTTCCATCATCATAACATCATCATGACATCATCAAAATGACCAAAATTGTGGATAACAGAATGCCCCCCAAAGTTTGAGAGTGGAACTAGTGACAGTCAATGGACTTTGTAAGCTGCATGTGTGTGTCGAGAACTAAGAACACATCTAATCAGAAACCTGCAAACATCCAAGCATCAGCAAAATATCATGTATACCAATTCCCGAAGTAGGCATTCCCATACTCAGATCATAGACTGATGACATCATAAACAAAGGTCATGGCCACCAACCATACACTGTAGATCCATGCAGTCATAATATAGCACAGCCACCTGAATACACTGTGGATCTGTGCGACAAATTTTCAATCAAGATGACATAGCCACGAAACATACACAGTGGATCTATGTGTCACAAATTATACATACTTCATCGCAACCTGGACCATAAAGACAAAATCCAGGGTCTTCAACCTCATCGCCCAAAGTATGAATCTAACCATGTGATTACATGTGTCGAAGTCGAACATGGTAGAAACCACTTGATTACCTGTCATTGATGTAACCGTTAACAAGTGCGAGGGAAATTACCATTGATGTCAATGACTCCCAAGGTACTATAGTACAATCCATCGACCGTGAATAAATGATTTGATGTCGAACACTCGACGGAACCTTTCGATCAAGGGTCAATGATGTAAACTCACTGTCAAAAGTGAGGAAACTTGCCATTGAGGCATGCAAGCTCCAAGGTACTGAATAATTTCTAAGCCTCGATTCCAGATAATGTGCTGAGGTTGAAAGAGAAAGACTCATCATAGGAGGGCCTTAATGTATCCCCCATCAGTGACACGAAATGAGTAACATAGTTTGAAAGTGAAACAAAGTATGTGACAATTGGACTTTGGACACAGGGAAGGCCGACATGGAATGAATGGATAACTGCAGATGGCCGACTCAAATAGAGGTTTTAGACGGACATCTCTTGAACACATGAATGACATGACCAATGATTTGGCAGCATTGACTCAAATATGACACATGGAAAGACCTTGTGATTAAATTGAATGAGAGACAAATGGATTTCCCAAACTGGCTTCAAATGATGAATAGGGGATGTCATGTTCAAGAGCGACAAAGATGAAACATATCCCTTTCCCAAATTTTCCCCCACCATTTCTGGTAAGTACCTCTTTATTTTTATGCAAGCTTGAAGAGGATCACATATGCTTGTTGAAATAAGCTCATCCTTCGGACGAGTCCCTCAGAGTATTGTTAACGAACCCTAGGAAGAAGTGGTTCGGTCCTATCATGGGTCTGCCAATGTTTGTTTAACGAGTCCAAAGATAGTAAACTCGAAGGTTTTTCACGATTATAGTGTTTGGAAAAACACTCAAAAGATAACTCTCTCAGTTTCTTTTTTGTACAACAGTCCAATGAGACCGAAAAAAGGTTAAACTATCGCTCGAAGGACGCGTAACTTCAAATACTTTAACGAGCATGAAAGTAGAAAGATTGCTTGACAATCTTTTCATGTTTAGAGAGTCTGAAAAAAGATTAAAGATAACTCCAAGGGGGGTTCCTTTTTCGTGTAACCACAACGAGCCCAAAAAAGAGATAAAACGACCCTCGATCGCATTCTTATGTTTTTTTTACAAGCGCAAGAACGGATAAAAAACGCTTGAGGTTGGATGTCAAAATCATAACAAACAACCAAAATCACACCACACCAAGTAAAAATTTTGTCCATAACCATCCATACTTGCACCTGCCAATCATTTCACTCATTTTTACATTAGTGATTAGGGTTAAAATAAAGAATAAACATAAAAAACCCACTTTTGATATAATAAAAAGTAATAAAATGAACAAATAACAAAAATTACCATACCATTTTCACATTTTACCATTTGAGTGCCAAAAAAACCCTCATTTACCCTCTATCTTCAACGTCGAATTCCAGGAGCTACGGGAGACCATTTGACGTGCCGTCAGCTATATTTTGGTAAGTGCCTCATCCTTTATCTTTTCATGGTTCAAAATTATGTTTTTATTGGTTAAAATTCAAGTTTTAATTCAATTTTTTAAACCCTATGCGCTTGGGAGCATTCTCGCAGGTGGCCCATACGGGGCCTGTGAGAATGACCCATTCTCACAGGTGGGCCATGGGACACCTGCGAGAAGTTCGCACTGTGTGAAGAAGGCCACCTGCGAACAACACAAAATCCAAAAATTTGTGTAATGTTTAGCCAATTGCAATAATTTTCCTCATGAATAAGATCACTCACTATGTTTGTGTGTTGTTTTTATGCAAGTTGCTAGTCACAAGCATGGTTTTAGAGTGGCAGGAATGAGAGCACGAGGAGGATAATGCTAATGTGGAAAACAATCCTCCAACCATTGCTGCACTAAGATACCGTGGTCTCTTAAAGTATTTCCGCATCCCGGGCATGAGGGCCCAAGTTCGATTGTTGGAATACTTAGTCCGGATGTGGGATCCGGACCAACAAGTCTTCATCGTGGGAGCCCATACATTGACCATTGATATCAAGGATATCTATTTCTTGATTGGATTTTCCAGACATGGATCATATGTTAGTTTATCTGGCAGCAGAAGAGGTGGGTTGAAAATGAGTGAGTATTGTAACTAGTATTGTGTACCTGAGACAGAGAGACAAAAAGGTAAAGTGGCCATTTGGGGAGTTACTGATATAGCTCTCCGCATGATTCTTTTCACCATTGCTCAGATGGTAGGAAGTGCAGATCCACATATGGCTCTGCAGATCTATTTTCAGTATGCCATCGAGTGTACTGAGCCCCAGGTCTTTAACTGGGCCGACGCTGTATTACGCAATCTCAATAAATAGTTGACTAAGTGCAGGCGTGGAGACTTGAAACAATTTGGTTATGGGTCTCTGCTAGTGTCCTTATTTCTGGAGAGAGTCCTAGTATTCTGTCTATAGGCTGAGTGGGATCTTCCTGGTCCCAGAGATCTGTGGATTTTACGGTGGTGTCGGCTCATGGCCCGACATGTGGCAGGTCCCATTGTCAAATATGACAATGTTTTCTTCGACTGGTTACAGACTCAGATGCTGATGGTGGACGACTATGCCTACACTGGGATGGATTTCAGAGGAGATCCAGATATTTCACTTCCTGAAGACGCACAGTGGGGAGACCTCGGTAAGAAGTACACCAATTTTATCTTTTAAATGTTTTTGTATATATATTTTTTTAACATATTTAAATGTTTTTTTTTTATAGTTTTACCCAAAGACTAACACCAAAATCTTGTTGATAACATAGACGTTGGACCATACCATTCTGCTGGCAGCTCCCCTATCCAAAGACGAGGAGAGGTAGTAGTAGCAGTTCCACAGTACGCAGAGGACTATCTGACAGTGGAGCAGAACTTAGAGGGTTTGATGGCAGACGCTCCAGATATGCCTCTGGAGGATATTCCACGCCGTGATCAACGTCACATTGTGGGAGTCTCTGCCTCTATGGGTCGCTTGCTCCGTAGAGTTGCTAGGACATTAGTGTGCTATCGTGAACATCATTGATGTCATGATGTAGAAGCCATGGGCTTCAATTTTGATATTTTATTTTTCGGACACATTTTGTAAAAACAAACTTTGATCGTTATATATATATACATGGGTTCTACCAGCTTACTTTACATTGTGTACATTTTAATGTGTTTGATTTATAAATGATTTAAATTCCTGTCCAATACATAATTAGCTAAAGCATTTGTCAATGTATTAATACATCTAGGAATGTGTTGATATTCAATATAATCAAAATGTCGTTCCAAGAGGCGAATCCACAAATATACCCTCAATAAAGTAGGACTTCGAATAGAATATACATTATTGAGCTGTAATACTACCAGCTGCGAGTCAAGTCTCACAACCAAATGACGAATTCCAAGAGAGATAGCATCCACCAATAATTCAACAATGATGCTATACTCTGTGATGTTGTTGGTTTCTCGGCCATGACATATACCTCGTAGAGATATGAGTTCGTTTGTTGGGGCATAGATTGCCCATGCAACAGAATCTAGGTTCCGAGTACTACGACTAGCACCGTCGACAAAGCCAATATAAGGTAGCGAATACTCCAACATATGGAAATCAAACACAACGTCACGTAAGGGTAGAGACCAGATAATGTCAAAAGAAAAACTAACGTAACACACACACGTAGTACGATACATAAAATACAAGTACTCATGCACAAATTACTTATGCATAGTACTTATTTAAGTACAACCCATTCCTGGGTTCACTCAAAGGTACACCATCATAATCCACCAGCTCATACGCTCCTTTTTCCAAAACTTTGCTAACAATGTAAGGCCCACGCCACATTGGTTCGAATTTCCCAGCTCCTAAGGCATCTTTATCTTGTTCATATAGAAGAAAAAGATCTCCTTCAGATAAGACACGAGGTTTGACATGCTTTTCATATTGTGCCTTAACGCATTTCTTCTAGGATTCTATTACAAGAGTAGCGTCACGGCGAGTCTCGTCTAATCGCATCAGATACAACAGAAATTCCTCTTCAGCAGAAGTATTAGGTAAGAGTTCTACAACTAGCTTCAAACACGGTATCTCACATTCTATTGGCAGAATGGCTTCCATGCCATAAACTAAACGAAAGGGTGTAAATCTTGTGGCAGATTTAACAGATGTCTGATATGCCCACAATGCCGAAAATAACATCGTGTGCCAGCTAGTTTTATGGATTCCTATCATCCGTCGAATCATAGTTATAATGACTTTATTGATCACTTCGACCTGGCCATTGGCCTGTGGATAATAGGGTGTTGAGCTATCATGACGAAGGCCCAATTTCTCTGTGAGTTCAGACATCATATAATTTCTAAAATGACTACCATGATCGGTAACAATAGCCTGAGGCACACCAAAACGAGTGATGACATGGTTAAAAAGAAATAACACTACAGTCTTCCCAGTATTATCGAATGTCAGCATCGCCTCGGCCCACTTAGTAAAATAATCGATAGCTACAATAATATAACCATGCCCCCCGACCTAGTGAGGGTGACATGTCATGAAATCAATGCCCCATTTAGCGAACAGACCTACTGAGACCACAGGATGAAGGGGAGCAGGATGCGACCAAATCTTTTGATTATAGGTCTGGCAGGCATGACTCTTTTGAATAGCAGTAATGCAGTCCTTGAACAAGGAAGGCCAAAAGTAACCTGCACATAAGATCTTCTGGGCAGTAGCATACCCAGACATATGACCACCACATGCTCCTGAATGGCAGTCATTCAAATCTTTCTCAACTTTGTCAAAATTCAAACAACGCCAAAAGACAGAGTCAATGCCTCGACGGTATAGAGTATCGTCGAGGATAATATAATGACGTGCTTGATAATGGACACAATGGCGTTCGACACTATACAAAGCAGGCCAAAAAGTTTGAGTTTGGAGATATATAATGATATCTTCGTACCACATATCGTCAGTACTGATAAGGAAAAGTGACTCGTTAGGTAATGAATCGACTACTACTTTTTACGTGGCAGTGTGGGGAAAATCACAAATTAACTCAGTGAAAACTAGGGATTTCTTCGACGTGGCGCGATCGAATTCCAAGTCGAACTCCTGGAGAATAACAATCCACTTGGAGTACTTGCCCCCCAGCAATTGACGTGTCAATATGTTTTGCATGGGGTTACAGTGTGAAATCACTTTAGTCTTCCTGGAGAGAATATAATGATGAAAAGGTTGGACTGCTTGAACAACAACCAAAGCCAGCTTCTCAACATGTTGTCCGTGGATGATAAACTTCTACTCAAGTAATAGATAACATGTTCATCGTGGTTATCATCCTCTTGAATGAGAACCATGCCGATACTATACTCAGACGCAGCTAGATAAAGAAAGTAATATCGACTATAGTCCGGAGGGAAAAGAAGAGGAGCTTTTGTGAGGGATAATTTTAAAGCTTCAAAGGAGTTTTTAGCAACCTTATTCCAGAAAAACTCTGAACCTTTCTTTAGAAGACGTGTGAAACCATGAGTAATATCAGCGTAATTCAGGATGAAATGACGAAGAAAGTTTGCTTTCCTCTGCAAACTTTGTAATTGGTGCAGTGAAGAAGGAGGAGGGAGATTAAGAATCACCTCAACCTCAATAGGATATACCCGGATCCCATGACGTGAAACAATGAAACCAAGGAGACGGATGGATTCTACGCAAAAGACACATTTATGAGGATTTAGGTGAATGCGATAGAATCAACAACGAATGAAAATCACTTGGAGATGATCAAGGTGATCGACTCAACGTAAAGAGTGAGCCGACAAATCGTCCAAATAAGGTTGAACAATATGCTTGATATTGTGAAATGCGTAAGACATAGCACGTTGGAACACTACACCTACGTTCTTCAGACCGAAGGGGAGTTTTTTGGAGGCGAAAGTACCCCAAGGACAAATAAAATCCGTTTTATGTTGGTCCTTAGGAGCGATATTAATTTGATTATAGCCATAAAATCCATCCATAAGGGAAAAGATTTCACTGTCGGTACAGTCATCGACGATCTGGTCAACGAAAGGGGTTGGAAAATTGTCCTTCGGACAAGCTTTGTTAATATCCCGATAATCAACACAAACGCGTATACTACTGCCTTTCTTATCGATCGGTATCGGGTTGGAAACATATTCTGTCAATGCCATGGGATAAATAAAACCGGCTTTAAGAAGTTTTTCAACTTCGAGTTTAATGGTTGCCGCTTTATGTGGATGGACAGGACGGAGGCGCTGCCAGACTGGTTTAGCTCTAGGGTATGTCTTGATTTCATGAACAACCATAGCAGGGTCAATACCCGACATCTCTTTGTGACTCTAGGCAAAGATATCACAAAATTCTTTAAACAAGGAAGTATAAG
>CBVK0101411923.1:0-14952 GCA_900067695.1 Picea abies | reverse complement strand
CATTAGTGTATACTTCGATTTGCAACTCTTGAGTGGGTTTAGCTTCGGGTTTAAATTTTTTTAGGATAGCGTTAAATCGTTGATTGAATTCTTTAACCTTTTCTTTTGAGCTCATGGTAGCGATGAACATTTCGTCCATTAACGCTCCTATAGTGGTTTCTTCTGCAAATTTTTCTAAAAAATATTTTTGAAACTTCATCCAACTAGTTATGGACCCTGCAGGAATGTTAAAATAACACGTGGAGGATGAATTCTCAAAGGTATAGGGTAAAATCATGCATACTACGTCTTCATGTTGGACATTCATCAGTCTAATATCTAGTATGAACATTTTGACATGGTCTTCAGGAAATCCTGAGGTTTCAGGGTCAAATTTAGGGAGTAACTTTTCTGGATGTCAGGGGAGGTTATGTACTCATCTGAGGATTGCTAGAGCATCTCTAGCCAACCAAGGTTGATTATTCTGAGGTGGGTTTCCCCTTTCTTCATTATGATCATTTTTATCCTCCATCTCGTCCGACTCCGAAACTGAGTGATCCGAGTTAAACCCTTCCTCGACAGATTCAAAATTGTTGGGCTCAGAGTAGTTACCATCTATTTTTTCGAGGATTATATTAAGGGGTTGTTCGATCTGGATGAGGGAGAAATCTATCAGGTCTTCTACTGTGTGAACAAAATCCTAGTCGGGGGTGTCGAACACTAGTCTTCTTACTTTTTTTCTATGAGGAAGTAATGAAGCTAAGGGTAGCGCTCCAATTTGTCGGGCGTAACCTCTTGTGATTCTTCTGAACAAGTTCAACTCCTCATGGGGAAGAGCATAAGGTATTTAAGGGAATAAATGTTCTTCCTCTTGCTGGGGTGAGTTACTCATTTCAGGAGTACTCAGTGGATGTGGGTTGTCTTGAGAATGACAAGACATGCATGCGAGTTGTTTTGAATCTATAGGTAGTAGAAATATTGTTATCCATTCATTCAACATGGCCTCCTTCTAGTACCAATTATGTTAATGGGTCCTAAATCCTTTTAACTCAACAACAGGAACCAAACCTGCCACAGAGGCCCAATTAGACTCTACAGTGATTGATGGTGGAATGGTTCTCCAGATCTTTCAATCCGACCAATTTATCGATGGGCTTTACGTAGTGATTGACAGGGTATCTTCTTATGAAAGTTCCTCCTTCAGTTTAAACGTTCGTTTTTGTATTTTCTCTTATTAGATGGGTCTGATTAGAAGATGGGTGTTCGTATAAACCAACCAAAAAAGGGGTTTTCTTAACTATTGGAAAAGGTTGAGCTTGGGATAACCCTTTTTCTCAAGCATACAGACAAATATTTTCACTCTTGTTACAATCCTAGTACTAATACATTAACTTGTTGGTATTTCAATTATTGCCTGAGATACAATTATTGTAAAGAAAATATGCATGCAATAAGATGATGGCAAGAAAAAAAGTTTCCTTAGCTCTAATAATCAATCACACATTAACACAATAATTTGCTTTCATCATTATAGACAAGAACTAAAAAAATATTAAAACAACTAACTTATCAATAGATTCAAGAACTCTTACTCATTACAACATCCATTCATGAAATAAATTTGGAAGTAATTCCTCTTCAAATCAAATCACACATGCCTTTGATGTAAAACAACAGAAGTTTGTCTCCAGTCTTAAAAAAGACTTCTCAATTAAGGTAGTTGGGAAATAGTTCTTCACAATTCCAAAAATGAGGGTCTTTGAAAAAACCATCGACCTATTCTAAAAGGTTGATCCTCTTATTTATAAAGAACAATTAACTAAAAATAACTATCAGAAGTGAAAGATAAGTAAAACAAAACATCGCCACATGGTGCTTCCATCTCTCTGTATTCTAAGAGTCATAAAATAGTTTCATTGATGTGGATGACTCTTCTCATACTCTGACCATTTGACAAAGAGTTCCTTTTATGTGCTAGCATATGGGAATCTCTGTTGGTCCATCAGGGCCAAAAGGATTTCTTTTATTTCTACTGGTCATGCCTAATACTTAACTATTTTGACACTTAACTGCTGCAATATTTCTCAAGCCTTGATCGGGTGATCCATGAACTAATGTACTTGAACTGGAGCCATGCTCTCCACTTTTTCTATCTCTGTAGTCCATGTTAAGCCTTGTTCTGCATGTTTATTGTCTATGTCATGCAAGTCAAAAAAGTATTCGGGTGAGCCGAAGTTTGGGAGTCTATTGTCTTTCATCTCCCAAGTAATCTTGACCCAGCTCCTTTCGCAATTGACCCATTTTTCCTGAAATGACCACTGTGGTTCCTAGGCCATTTTCACCCAGTATTCAACTGCTTTCCTTATATTTTCTATGACTTTGTCCCTCGGCACTCGAATGTCGTGCTCTTCAATGTCTCAACCCTTTTGAACCAGGTTGATGTAATCAATTCCTTCCACTGCTTGGTGGTCCTTCTCATACCATATTTCCATGTCCTTTCAAGTCGTTAGTGCCATAAGGGTGTCCTGTTGGAAGCTGTATATCCCTGTAGTGAAAATGTGTCGTTCATTCGTGAATTTGTCATAGGCGTTTTGGAACTCACTTCTCAAAAATACCATGGCTTGTGTGGAGTCCTGATAGCATTTCTCCAAATGGCGTAGATGCCCCAACTACTTTAACACAACTACCATCTCCTTTTCATCTCTTCTTTGTCTATCCAGGGTGGCATCTGTGATATCCATCCCTGCACCAATAAATTCAGATGTCTTGACGTGTTATGTGTTGATCAACTTTTCCTCTGTGCATAGATGATTTTAGGGGCTAAATTTCGCTCATGGGCTAATTTTCCATGTTTTTTCCAAAAACGAGATTCGCTATTTTAAAAATGATTCACCCAAATTCTATAGGATAAAATTATTTTACCTTACAAATCGCCAAAATTTTATAAAAACTATATAAAATCCTTAGAAATTTGAATATTTTTACAAAAATATCGCCAAACATTTATAGTTGGCATATGAAGGATTAGTAATCTTCACCAAGGTTTCTATATTTTGAAATAAATTTCCATCCTTAAAATCATCCCTGCCTCTGTGGTAATGAGAATCGAGCTATCCAATGTAAACCTCCTCTACTTAGTAGTTCTCTTCATGATGGATTTTCTCTTTCGGTCGTAGGCAACTGCTTTTATATCAGTTACCTCATCAACATGTTCATGGATTTTTTGTTCTCCCCAAGTTAGATTATTTTTGAGGCTCTCAAATGTGTATATTTTTTCTAGGATGGTTTCCTGAACCTCTTCTATATGTCCCAATGGCTCGACTGGTAAGGTATCGGCCAAAACTGAGGAACCAGGGGTAGGTTCAGTACTTACTTGGGAATTGGCTATTGAAATGTCAATTTCCTCTTATGTAATTTATACTTCCTGCTTTCCTGATCCTAGATCATCCCTTGAATTTCCCATTAGGTTTCCTAGTACATCTAGTGGCTCAGTGTCTAAGGAAATGTATACCTCATGCTCACTCTATGGATGACTCTGAATTGGAGCATTGGGACCTAGGGTAGATTCTTTCTCAGGTTATTTCTCCTCTGTAATCTATACTGGCGTCACCAGGGACACCTCCGAACTCTCCTCATCATCATATATGGTTATCAATTCGAACAAGGGATTTGGTACACTTGTTCTTCCTGATTTCCTCGCTATGTCAAGATGAGTCGAAATTTCCCCTAGTGATCTGATCTGTGGTGGTGGGACTTCATGGTTTTCTCACTTGGTAATTTCTTCAAGTTGCATTGGCTCTAGGCCACTTGGCTCTCCTCATCTTTCTATTGGGTCATCAATGGGAATCCTCATCATTTCTATCAGATCATGGTCATTTTTAAATTGATCAATGATTCTTTGTGCCCCTTATAGCAAGAGTAATCCCCTTCTCTGTCCTATTGTGGTATCTTTCGCCCTAATTTCTTCCCTGGCTCTGAGGGCCTTTTGAGCCAACTTCTCTATTTTCTCCACCTATTCAACCATGCTCATGGCCTTGAACCTAGTCATATTTGTGTTGGCCATTATTTGTACCACTTTGTCCCAGTCCTGGGCACACTCTGTGAAAATTTCATCCCCAAACTTATCATGAGTGTATCACCAATAGGATGATACCTATGAACCATTTTGGAGGACCAGGCCTTTAGGGTCATGCTTGCAGAATTGGCCTGTCGAGAACTTCAGTTTAAGTTGGCTCATCCCTTCTTGTTTTTCTTGAGCAGTATTCGTTATCAGATAACACCCCACATGAAAACCGCAGGGTATGAAAACCCACTTCAGGTCCTTAAATAATGTGGTGGTATAGCTTTGCAGGATAGTCTGATAGCATATTTCTCCCACAACGATTCAATTTGGGAGACGAGAGGGTAAGATATGTGGTACTCCGGTGGCCCCAAACACCCTGATATAGGTTGAGCATTTGTCTAAATACCAATGGCCTACCTTTGCTACCATTTTCTTGGTTGTTGAGGATAATCTTGGGCATTCCTTCTTAAACATAATAAAATGAATACAGATGATGAATTCATCGCAGATGAGTGCATAATAGTTTTTATACCTATTCTCCCATACTATACTAAAATAAACATGGACCGGGAGCTCCGCAACATGCCAGCTTAACTTCATGTCGATGAAGACATTTCTTGCGCAGATGACATTGATCAGGTACGAGGCCATGTGGAAAGCCGGTGTTTCCCCTTCTTTCTCTATCTGAGCCTGCTATATATTTATTCTCAATTGCTTGTAAATTATTTCTCCCTAGTTGAAGATGCTCCTGGATATCGCCATTGTGTACGCCAAAGGCATCCATGCTTCTTAAAACTTGGAACAAACCTTTTCTCCATATTGTCGGCAGATGAGAGCCATCAAATATATGTATGGCTATCTCAAGTTAGTCATCCCATACAATCCATTGCTCTCATTGGTAAACGTATTGTTCTCCTTCCAACATGAGACGATTAGTGGGCTGGTGTCATGGAATTCGTAGAACTTCACCATTAAGTTTGTGTTTAGTCTCTCCTATGGCTCTCTGACCTTATAGTATTTATGGACTTCAGTTGGGAGGAAATATCTGACACACCTGCCATTCTCATCGTTGACTAAACATTTTTGTGCGTTTGTATGGTCGACTAGCCACTTCAGAACCTCTATGTAAGGAAAAACCAGAGTTATGTTGGCTACCATGTGCAAATAAGACCATCGAATGTTTGGGAAAAACTAATCATTGAGCGCCCTTATGTCTCGGTCATTGTGTGGGATATACTCTAGGTACTCTTCTTGGATGACTCTATTGAAAAGATCCCCCCATTGCGGGAGCACTACTTTGGATTTGGTGCCTTCCTCTGTATCACCAAATACTGGAGGCTGGACAAAAGATTTCTTTGTTGAGATTCTTATGTCTGGTTCTACCCTGGGAGCATATTCCAGTTGCCTCACCACACCAAGAGAAGAAAATTTTCCTAGCTCAATTTCCTTTATCTTGGGTGCTCTCGGTGAACGTCTGTGGTTGGATTTCTCAGCAACATTTTACCTACAGTTAGAACATAGTTTAGAGACTGTGCAAGAAAATCATATGCATATATAAATCACAACCACCAAATTTTGACAAACTTGAACACATACCTCTACAGCTTGTTTAAATTGGTTTTGATAATATGAGGAGCAGCATAGTCCCGAGACACTCACTTTGATCCTTCGGATGCTCTAGAATTTGAACTTGTGCACATAATGAATTTGTTCAAAAAAGTTCTAGAGATTTAAACAAGCATGAACTTACCTTGTCGCATCAACCATTCAATTCAGGTTATGAGTTTAATTCATAAAATCTATCACCAGATATTCAAAGATGTTTAAAATTAAATTCATTGCAGGGTGATGGAATGGAAGCGGGTTGTAACGAGTCCTATTAGTGGTTTCAAATTGTGATTGATCAATCGGTGCATGAGGTAGCAACAAATGCGAGATGAAGCATTAACTGATTTATTAAATGTCCAAATCTTATCGTATATTATGCCACAAACATCCCATCATTTCGCTAGTCTAGTTGGTGGTTTGGGGGTCAGGATTCTGCTTCAAACACTTTTCATTGATATCTTCTTGCAAAAGCTTCGACACTGATTGATCTTTCTGTACAGAGCTGATGTGGCAAATCTGACTAGGAGGCATGACTAGGACCCAGGGAACCTTAATATGGTTCAGGATGAAACTAGGTCATATGACCCCCTTATGTGATAAAGACACGTGGCATTTGAGACTAGTGACTTCATTTTATCGTGTTAATCGGAATTGAGACTTTATTTAAGCTATACGTTCTAAAACCCAATCCTATCTTATCGACACTAAAAAGTATCAAGGATCGACGATCGATGATAAGCCTACCCAAGTGCTCTCGGATTGACTCTCTCGAAAAAGTCCCAATGCAGAAAACACATCAAGGATCGACGATCGACGATATGTTTGTCTTAGACAAAATGATTGTTTTAACCTTTCTAGATTTCCCCAACCTTGATGAAATGCATCTATCATCGGTTATCAGTGATTTCTTTATGTCTTTTGTCAACGTTTATCTTTCCTGTATTTTGTCGATGCCAAAGGGGATTGACTATCTCTTGAAACTTCATGCAAATAACTTACACAAACCAAATCCACCTTCTCTTGATGTCGATGGGGATCAGTGCTCAACGACTGTTGTAATTGTGTGGTCCCTTTACTTGCTTGAATTGTTTCCAACGTCAAACCTGAGCATGTTAGGTGCAGTCTTAGATGTTGATTCTTAATTCAGATGTTAAGTTCTTTTAGACATGAGGTTTCACAAGTGAAAACAAACCTGACTTGATTATAAGATTCATGAAAACAAAACAAATATAAACCATTTTCCAAAGTGAAATCGATTCAAACAGTGAAGAAAAGAAGTGGTACCCAAAAAGTGATAAAATTTCATAAGACTTTTAGGGTGTGTTGAGTGCTTAACATGCGGTCTATTCAGTTGTGACCCATTTATTGCATGGAATCAAAATACAAATCTTGCTTAATCTATCCACAACAACATATAGATAATCATGAGCTATCCTGGACGTCATAAAACCCCCTAAAATGTCCATGGATATACTTTCCCATGGATGAGAAGGTACTGGAAGTGGTGCATATAACCCCAACTTTATGTTGCTAGGCTTACTTGTGGCACACATAACACACACTTTGATATACCTAGAAACTATTTCATTCATTCGAGGACAACAAAAATATCTATGTAACTATGTTATTGTATTACCAACCCTGAAATGACCAGCAATGAGAGATGTGTGAACTTATCTTATTACATTTACTCCTTCATCTTTGGGTATAGAAATATTTCAAAGATGATATAACAAATTGTCATTCATATAATAATCTGACTACTAATTTCCATGACTTAATGCATCTTTAAAATCATCATCCTTAGAATATTTCTCTACATAACTTTCATGTGCTAAAGGATTATAACTTACTATAATATATGCATTGATTACTGGCCTTGAAAAAATATATGCAACCTTGTTATGAATACCTTTCTTGTACTTGATTACCAAATGAAAAAATTGTACGAAACCCATCCATATGAAGTGTTGTGACTTTTGTGGTTTGTTCTATGAATGAAAATAATGTAATGTCTGATGATCTATATGAATAACTGTCTCCTTTCCCATTAAGTAATTCTTCCATTTCTTTACACTTTGTACCAACGCATACAATTCCTTATCATATGTTGGATAGTTAATCATGGCATGTGTAAAATTTTCCGAATCATAACATATAGGTTTACCTCGTTGCTTCAAGAATTCTCCCATGGCATATCCACATGCATCAGTTTGAACCTCAAATGGTTGTTGTATATATGGAAAATCCATAACTGGCGTGGTGCTTATATTTTCCTTCAATCTCTCGAAGCATTTATGATGTTTGTATGCCCATTGAAAAACTTGTTTAACACTTGCTAATGCATGTAGAGGAGATGTTATGTATGAGAAATTAGAAATGAATTTCATATAGTGTTTTAATGCTCCTAATAAGATCTTGACTTATGTGGCAATAGTTGGCTTCGGCCATTTCCCAATGAATTATACTTTTGTGAGATCTATCTTTAGTTGACCATTCCCTACAATCTATCCTAAATATACTAGAGATTTTTTTCCAAATTCACATTTAGAAAAATTGATATACAACTTCTCTTTCAATAATTCAAATACTTTCTTCACATGCTTTATATGATCTTCCCATATTTGACTAAAGATCAATATACCATCTAAATAGATGATAAAAAAATCATCTATGTAGTGTATGAAAACATCATTCATTACCCTCATAAATGTTGTTGGTGCATTGCATAACACAAATGACATAACTAACCATTCAAACAATCCTTTCTTGGTATTGGAAGCAGTTTTCCATATGTTACCTTCTCCAATTGGGATATGATGGTAACCACTTCTCAAATACAACTTAATGAAATAAATTTCATTATTTAATTGATCCAATAAATCATCAATTTTGGGAAGAGGATAATATTTCTTTACTATAATCTTGTTCAGGGCTAAGAAGTCAATAAGCATCCTCCACGTGCCATCTTCCTTTAGAATTAATAAAATAAGAGAACCACATAGATAGGAGCTTGGTTTGATGATTCCTTTATCAAGCAACTTGTGAACTTGCTTCTTTATTTTTGCATTCTCAATTAATGATGACCTTTACATTCCAATGTTTGGAAGAGGAGCATCCTACTATAAATATATTTCATGTTCAACCTCCCTCTTATGAGGAAACCATGTAGGTTCCTGAAACAACCCATCATAATTAGATATGATGTTGACCAACTCTTGTTTATGACATGGATCACAACCTGATAAACCATCGGTTATATCTTCTTCTTTCTGTTTCACTCTCATGAGAACAAAATATTTACTTGCACTCATGAGTCTCTTCATTTTTCGCTATGCTCACTAAAGAAACATTAGTATTTATACGATGAGATATGATAATATATTCAACCCCATCCTTGAAAATATGATATTCATTTTCTTTGCGATGGAATATATCCTTCCTGTCAAGTAGATATGGAATACCCAAGAGAATGCCACAAATTTCAAGAGGCAGAACATCTAACTCAACCTCATCAAAGAACTTAGTCATAATTGGAAATATGATCTTACACTTTTTTGTTACCTGCAACTTAGCATTTTCACACACCATCCTAATGGATAAGTATTTTTGTGAGGTTTTGTCTTCAAACCCAACTCTTATTAATTAATTCAGATACTAAGTTAACTTGAGATCCATTGTCAAATAAAGCATCTACCTTGGTATCCTTGACTATAACTCTAACATGAAAAAGCTCGCTTATTTTCTTTTGATCAATATCACTTTCCAATTTAGCGAATTAAACTGAAGAGTTACAATTGATAGTTTATATACCTTTTCTTCCTATTTCCATAATCTTAGATTCATCTCTGAAATCTGACCCTAGATCATGATGAACTGATGCAACAATTTTTTGCTTCCCTTTCTCCTTGAATTTCTTTGGTTGTAATTTTGGATGGAATTTTCAACATTGTGAATCTTCATGTCCCTTTTTATTACAACAAGAACATGTAGTTTGTTCCTCATCTTTCTTTACAATAGTTGATTTCTTACTCTTCCATTTACCTTTCGGTTTTTTTTCAAACTTGTATGGATTCTTATCTTCACTCACATGCTTACCCTTACTAACCTATATATGTGTAGCTTGGACACCTTATAAATGTTAGCATAGTTAAACATTAGAATAGAGTGACAAATATATGAGTTCGTGCCAACAATCTACTTCAGAAGAGTTTCACGAGTGTACAATAGAATCCCCAATGATAATTCCTTATTTTTGAATTCCTATGTATCTGATTGAATATTTTTTCCTTTACCTTGTCTTAGATTTTTCCATTCTATCATTTCCATTTGCATATAAGCCAGTGGATATAATTGTTTTCTTATAGCCTCAGTAAACATATCCTAGGAAGAGATTACTTTACCCTTTTGAACATGCTCAAATTACATATTACTCTCCCACCATATTAAGGTTGTGCCACTTAGTTGAAGAGGAGCTAATTGTATCCTTGTAGCTTCGTCCACGATCTTTTGAACCATGAAATATACCTCTATTTTCTTGATCCAATTGTCCAATATCTCACCATTAAATTATCCATCATAGGTTGACAATTCAAACTTGAATTACAACTTTAATAAAGGAATATTATTATCAAACTTCTTATAGGAATTATTTCGATGAGAATAATGTTGGATTTATTTAGAAGAAGCTAATGTTGAGGATGTTGAGGGGTATTTTGAAGGTCCACCACCTTTGCCTCCTCCTTCTCCTTTTACCAAAGATACTCCACTTACAAGATTTTGAATTCTTCGTTGAAAATCATCTATTATCTCTCTCATCGAGTGAATTGTATCCATCATTTCATTTGGAATCATGGGAGGTTCTTCTCCTTCCTTTTCTTCGAAATCCATCTTATGCTTACAAAGTATTCTTTCAATCTCATACTTAAAACTTGAAATATCTCCTTTACCAAGTTTTATTTTGGCTCTTGTAAGAATTCACTTGAAAACACTTCTCAAACCTAATATGATACCAACTTGATCCAAAAAAAATACATGTTGAGAAACTTTAAATACATATAAACATCTACTTGATCTTCGAAATTATAATTATCACTTGGTTGATTGCAATTACATGTGAGATGTGTATCTAACCATATACACTTTAATGATAAATAAATTGCAAAATAATTGAGCATGAAAGGAACAACAATGACGAAATCACATACACAAGTTTGATAATGGATTTCACCCAATTTGGGCTACATCTCTAGGTCTACTTTCGATAGAGACCTCTTTATTAATGCTCAAATTATTATGTTTTACAATGACATTTTTACATGTTTCTAAAATACAAAAACAAAATGCATTGTTGGATTCCTTCTGAAAAATCATGAAAAATGAGTGTAATGTTCCTAGAATTCCATCAAGGGGCCTCTCAAGACACTTTACGGTGTAACCTCAAAGCCTATGTACCCTCAAGAATGAACTTCAAGACAAAACTTTGCATTAATGAATGAGTCCCATCTTCTTCGTTTGCACACCATCAAATAAGGAGCGCCCCTTAACTTACCCCTAATATTATTGGACAGATTTAAGTATACTATTAGGTGGGTTCCCAACAAATCCTATGCCTTTGGTGGATTGGTTAAGTTGTTGGTTCTATTTAGTGAAGGTGGTGGGTTCCATTCCCCGCAATCCCCTCTGTTGTCAGTTCTTTGTAATAACATGTGGATATATATGGAATGTTTTTATATGGTTCTACAACCATATTCTAATACGTTGGAATATGGTTTAAACCCCCCTCAACTGTTATACACTTGGCATGTGGTCATATGGTATGTAAATACAAGAGTGGGTCGAGGGTTTAGGTCCTCAACCCTTTTAAACCACATTTAATACATGACTCAAACTTAAATGAAAATCGCACTGTATGTAGGTAAGCACTAATGTTACAGTGCAATGGTAACAGAGGCTTTGGTAAAGTTATGGGAGGTCACGGGTTCGACCCCCATAGATTCCCATATAATTTTAATATTAACTAACCATTATTGGCCAATGGTAGGGTACCATGTGAAAGACTTTCATTGGCTAACCCTTGCCACATGTCAACAAACAATTGGACTATATGACTTTCCCAGTTAGCTACCAACTAAACATGCCACATATCCTATACGGTTGTACGATCATGTGCCACATATAGTATTCTAGATATAAAATAGTATGCAGAACTAACATATTTCAGCTAGAAATGGCAGAAAAACAATGATATAACTAGAACAATACAAGAATAATATGAGAATAACACTAGAAAGAGAACCTTGATTAATGATAGAAATGTTCACTTTCCTCTTCAAGGGGGAGACCTCCAACAGAGCAGAGCTTTATTACAATAATATCAAAGAAAAAAATTCCCATACCCTATACTTCTATTTATACTAAATCCATCTATCCAAAAGAACAATCCAGAGGAAGATCCTTCTAGAAGAAGAATCTTCTGTTGGGTGTTCTTACATTTGACTTATTCTTCATTATTTCTAGGCCTTACTAATATTTCCCTTTACTACATGGAAATATATCATTCTACCTACATGATGGGTTAGGGAGGTTAGGTCCCAAACATGTCCTCCCCCTTAAAAACAACCTTGTCCTCAAGGCTTGAGATGAGGAAATTGCTGCATAATGGTAGTTAGTTCCCATGCGGCATCTGTTCGAGTGGTATATTTCCACTGGACTAATACTTCCTTGATAGTGCATTGACACAAATGACACTCACATTGGTCCAAAACTTCTTGTGGATGCAACCAGATGGAGCCTTCTTCATCCAACTCGGGAAGGCCGGTTTGAATTTGGCACTTAGTTCCAATCACCTTCTTTAAGCAGGAGACATGAAAAAAAGGATGGATATTAGAATGAATAGGAAAAGCTAATTGATAGGACACATATCCCACACGCTTGAGAACGGTATAAGGAACATAAAATTTGGGCATAAGTTTCTGACAATGGGCATCCTTGAGGGAAGTTTTCTTATAAGATTGTAGTGGAAGAGACACCTCGTCTCCTTCAACAAATTGACGTTCAGAGAGACCTTGATATGCTTATAGATTCATGCAATTTTGGTCCATCACCAGATTCTCTTTAAGAGTACGAAGAATATCCTCTCGAGCTGTAAGCATTTGGTCAACGCCTAGAGCTTTGAGACACCTAGCAGGTATGAGAGAACTGAAGGTGGATTTTTTTCCAAATAGTTCTTCAAAAGGAGTCATGTGTGTAGTTGTATGGTAAGAAGTGTTTTACCACCATTCAGCTAGCGGTAGCTGTTATCGCACAGTTTGTAGCTAGGTCAAATGGCTAGAATATAGAGGCCAAATTGGCATAACAAGAACCTACCCCACCCAATGTCACCATGATGTGGAGGTTATTTCTATTCGGGGAGGTTAGGCCCGGGGGAGACATCCTTGATAACTTGGGGTTTTGAAGAGGCTAAGGTATGAATGTCAAAGTAAAGTTCCCTCTTCAGAGGTTACCACCAAGAGTAGATAGTCTGGCTAAACATCCAATAATGAAGTGTAGGCCCAAATGAGAACACCTGCCCGAAACAAAGAAACAGTAGAACAATACATGCAGACTATGATTCAATGGGTTAATACTTCATACAACTATCTGATATAAATATATTAGCAATTATGACAATAGATATTGTCGAGATCGATGTTTATCAATAATAACAATGGAACAATATCAATTCATCAATAAATATCGAGATGATGCAGCAAATAGTGTTTCCAATCAATCCTTTACTCAATAAATTCTTCAAAACACCATCTAATTGCTTATAGAGATGAAATATTGTGTCAAGATGGAATAACCAAGAATGACGTCAGCCTTGTTAAGGTTAGTAGTTAGTTAGGGTTTCAAATTATTCGACCATTATCACTTCAACGTTGGAGACCTAAGATCAGTGCCTAAGGGTAAATGGAGTCAATTTAAGAGAGGACACGAAGGTTGAAGGGAAAAGGATAAGGACTAGAGGGAAGCGTTCTAAAGTGCTTCAATGGTAGGGTTCCAGAAGAAAAACCCTATGTGAAAAAGGCTCACTCTCGTGTTGCTTAAGCAAGGCCTTGTGCTCTTTCCTCCTTCCTTAGGCTAAACTTGGCAAAAAGGATAGCATAAAGGATAAATCAAGACACGAGAGTGAGGTGAGGGAGAGTGTTGCAAAAGGCAAGGCCCTATCACCAAACCCTAGAAGCAAGATGGACCTAGGTGTAGATAACCTATGCCTGGGATGTCTCCTCCTTCTTGACTTTTAAAATGCATGGCTAGCACAAGCGAAGAATTAAAAAGAGTGTAGCAATGGCTAGGCCCTTCCTTCCTTCTTCAATGGTTGAGAATTTCTCTTTTAGGGGACATGAGACAACCACCTACTTGTGTGTTTGTCCCCTAGGGTTTTAAAATCAACAAAATTTATAATAAATGCAAGAATATAAGACTACAACCATTCAGTTAAGAAGTTTTTCAGAAAAAACACTTACATATCATGAAGAAATAGCATTGCAAACCCTAGTTGTAAACCTTCCTTTAAGAGAAATGCCAAAAAATGCCAAGAAAAGCCTTCCTTCAACAAGTGCACCTCACTCAAAAGATGAAATACCCAACAAGGGCTCAAAAATCAGATCTCACTAGGAGAGTGAGTTGTGTGTTATGTTAAAATGAGGATAAAACTCCTCAATATATACTATATCAATGACCTTTAATTAATTTTAGGTCATAAAAATTAGCCGACAAGGCTTTAAACCAAAATCATACTTTTTTTACATTAAATTGTCAAATTAAAACCCTAATTGAGTTGTAATAAAGGTAAAATCCCCTTCAAGGGAGGTGCTAGCCCCTTTTACGGAAAATGAGACATCCAGGAGCAAAACGTTAGCCCCCTAAGGGTTTCTCCAGCATGCCACACATGCCACTGCTTCCCAGTCTGCCTCCAAGAATGACCATGAAGTTGGATGACATCATGGTAATGATGGGGATGATCTGAGCCTTCCAAGTCCAATGTTCCACTAAAAAGGGGTCAATCCCCCTAGGCCAGGCTCTGCCAAAGTGCCTCTGGTGAAACGTCCTCTTCTTCTCTGGTGCAAAACCTCGATCAAACATTGTCCTGTCTCTGCCCCTTTGATGGGGTCTCAATAACCATCTGATGGGATATCTAGCCCCAAGGAGGTCTGAACTAATCATCTCCCCATGTGTACCAGTCCAAATGGTACCTGTCCATTGGGCATGGTCCTGCACATCAAAAACTACGCCCTCCATGGGCTCATTAGTCACAG
>CBVK0101411922.1:0-17979 GCA_900067695.1 Picea abies | reverse complement strand
TATCATTCAATAGCTCAAAGCCATTACAAAAACCTACAATACAAGGTTGAGAAAAGAAGACAAGACACCCTATTGGGATAGTATCCATAAGGAAAGGAATGTTTCCAAGGGGTTTCATCCAAGCCATGTAGATGAGGTGATGTGGATAAGGGATGTCTAGACATACGGGTAGAGTGAGAGCCAGGGATGCATGATATTACCTGTCGGTGACTTTGTAGAAGGTGAGATGTACCCGTCATGGATGCAATTTTTTCTAAGCCCTTTCTTGCCTTTATTCTTTTCTTTATTTGCTTTTTCTTCTTCTTTTTCTTTTTAGTCAAGGGATAACCAGAGGACACTACCTTGGCGTGGTGACTAGAGCTGATAGTGTTACCCACAAGTACTTTCACAGAGATGATAAGGTTGGCTTGTGATGAGACCCCCTCTCCCTTTGGCCATGCAACCAAAGGTCACTACCCTGGCATGGTAACTGGATGATAGCAATGTCATTCTATTAGGTACCCATGAACATAATAGGCTGGCTCATGACAATACCCCCTATCCTCTTGATTAGGTTTTGTTTGTTATTTTTTTTGGGTCCCTCTTGTTTCTTGCTGAGAGGCCTTTTATTTCCTTCTTGGGGATCCCTCGGCGAAGCATCTCGAGGTTTTATTTCTAGGATTTTATCTTTTACCAGCTGCTTTTACCTTCTAGGCCTTTAACCCCTTCTTCCCACGAGATAATGTGCAAGCCCACAAACATATCATCCTAATGCCCGGACAAGGGGAATGGGACAGATGAGTGGGAGATAAGATGAAAAGTGGTGGTATGATGGGAGCAGACGATGGCTCTTCAGAAATCCCCTAGTGGCAAACCAAAACCTATGGGTACAAGCTTGCTAGGGCACCCAGTCAATATCCCCAAGCATGGTAAAGTGGGCCAATGTAAGATCCAAGAATTTTTCAGAGATAAAAGGGATCAGATGCATACATTTAAAGGTTATAATGATCAAAAGTGACACATACCATGATGCCTGGACCAATTACCTCATGAAGCAAGAGCCTTCTCCAATACAAGACCAAGCCAATGGTGATGGATGTTGCTACTATTGACAAGATGAATCTGATGAAAGAAGAAAAGGATGGGTCCTCCAGGGCCATGCTCAAGTCAATTCTGCTCTTGGTACTCCATGTCTAGGACCTGTGGGCCTCGAGACATGATCTCCTAGTTATCCCTAGAAATCGGGGATAACATCTAGCTCCAACTCGGGGACATGTGCTCACCGTAGAGAACATGAGAACCTCAGCTTCTCTGTCATAACCTGCAGACCTGCTCAACTCAATAGGGGCATCAGTAAAAAAAATTTGGTGGTAACACCACCTCAGCATATATTGACATATATATATATATATACTGAAATAAAACAATCAATATGAAAATGTGGAAGAAAAATAACATGAAATGCAAATGGTATAATACACAAAAAATGCCTACTTACCTTCATTTACCTGTGAATTCAGGTCCCCCCACCTTGGTGGGGTTTAAGGAGGTGCCCGTCGATAGGTAATGGGCACCTTCTTTCTTCCAAGGTGGACAAGCAGTATGAGTTATCAACTGATTCCATTCCAACTTTGAAGGGTCTGATCCATGACTGTGTTCTTCCTTTTACATTAGCTAGCTCTTCCCACATCCATACCGTTTCTCCCTCCTTATACTTTCTGACTTTGTATTTGGTCGTTCCCTGAATAACCCTGGTGTATTGTACTGAGAGAGGTTGGTGGGCTTCTGTTGTAAAGACTTCTTGTTGAGAGGGGTGGATTTGTACGTCATCTTCCTTTTTCTTTAATATCTTCATTGTCCCAACTTCTTTGTTCTTGAATTCATCTAGGAGTTGTTGGTATTCTTCTTTCTTGGGCCATTTGATCTGATCAATGTCTTCTTTTGTTGCAAAGGGCATGTCTTCTAGAGAATACTTCTGAAGAGTTTGTATCATATCATTCTGTGTTTTGTCATTATTGATGGGATGAACAATATCTTGCACATGGTCCCTAGTTATTGGCACATTAAGTAGATGTCCCACCATTCCATCTTACAAAGGTAACCGCAAAAAGGTGAGGTCCATCTCAAGTGAACCACCTATCATTGCGCCAAACTTCCTGGATAATAACATTCCCCACACATCTGGGACATCAACCACGATAATGTCAATGTGGAATGTCTTCTCTGGATACTTCTTCGATCGTACTTCAACATTTTCAAATGCCCCATGTGTGGGTATTGCTTTAGACTCTAAACCACACACATTCTTGTAAGGCCAAGTGACCTTCAAACCCACTTGTTGCATGACTTTGAGAGACATAATGTTGGCACCAGCACCTGTATCTAGCATGCAATTGTTGAGATTTTTGTTGTTCATCGTCAAAGTCATGAAGAAAGGAGGGTTTTCACCATATTGGACCCTGAAATAATCATCTTACAAAATAAGAGGAGGATCCATAGGTTCATCTGATCCTGAAAAGAAAGTATCAAAGTGTTCCTTGATGGATGGGATCTTGATTGCTTCTCTCAGGGGAACATTCACATGCATCTTTGATAACACCACTTCGAAATCAAAATTTAGGTCAGCCTTACCAGCCTTGGAAGTATTGGGAACAAGTATCTCCAAGGGTGGGGGCATTGCCTGATCAACAGTAGGTTGTTTCGAGTTCTTTCTTCTATATACTTGAATTTCTTGTTTCTTTAGCTTTTCTCGTGATTCCTGATCTAGGTTGTTTGTTACTGCCATCCTTGTTGCTCTGGCTGCTTCCCTCTTGGCTTCTTAATGTTCTATATCTGTGATATTTATCTGAGGAAGCTCCATGAAATAATCCATATTGTTGACTTGTTGATGGACAGCATTATAAAGACATTCATGCTCCCAATGTGCCTCACTGCATTCCAAGCACCAGGGATTTTCATCAACAATGTTTGTAGGGGCCAAGGTATTTGGAACTTCATGCTCATTCTTTGTCTTGTAAAATTGGTTTCCTTTCTAGAATTGTCCTTTGTACGGGGCCCTGGGTGCTTGGATCTAGGATTTTTCAAGTCTTACAATCCGTCTCATCATTTATTCTTGATTCTTTATGATTCCATCCATGGAGGCTTGTAGCTTGTTGATACCGGTACATAGATTCGAAGTAGGCTCAACATTGTGTACTATTTTCTGCTTGGTGTCTATTCTCCCCCTTAGGTTAGCAAAAGGCTCAATTTTAGATGAAAGGAGGTTCCCTTCTATCTTGGTGGTGAGATCTTGGGCTTCTTGAATGGACTCAGGGTTTTTGTCTCTAAGAGGATACCCTATTTGGCCATTGAAAGATCTGGTGTAAATATGGACATGGTAGTCATCTTTCGGGTGATGGCTTGTGGGAATTCTTTGTAGCAATGTTTCGAATCTAGTGTGAAACTACCAATTGGACTCATTTTCATACTTAGCAAGGCTATTTAGTCGAGTGAGAAGCATATTAGGGTCTTCGTTGATACTCCATCTTTTGAGAAAGGCCTCTTCAAGTTTATCCATGGTTTTGACGGTTCCGTCGGGAAGGCTTAGGTACCAGCGCCTTGGGGCATCATAGAGAATAGCGGAGAACAAATTTATGACCAAGTATTCAACATCATCATTGATGGGGTGAAGCTGAAAGAATGCCCAAAAGTTACTCATATGCTCTTCCGCACTGATGCCATTAGTACCGGTGAATTTATGAAACCACTTCTCATAATTGGGTGGCATTTGCCTAGGGTAACCTGGTATGGCTGACATGTCTAACAGCCTGAAAAGGGTAGATGACCATTGTCTTTGATTGTTGGTTGGGTTCATTGTAGCGGTCTGAGAGGTAGACATGATTCTTAAAGGAAGGCTCTTCCCAAAAAGTGATTTGACAACAGGAGAGTTTAAGGGAGGCTTCCTTCTAAAAGACAAAGGAGGATTGTTGAATCTCCTTTTAGTTTGTGGAGTCACCAGATAGTTTACTAAAAGCTACCAAAGAAAAGGGGAACAACACCCTAGTGGATTCGCTAGGTAAGCTTGTAAAAAAAGGTCTCTAAGGAAAGGCTTTCCAAAAAGATTTGTCGTTTCGGGAGAATTGACTCAGTGTTCCCTGGCAATGGCACCAAAATGTTATCGCACAGTTTGTAGCTAGGTCAAATTGCTAGAATACAGAGGCCAAAGTGGCATAACAGGAACCTACCCCACCCAATGTCACCACGATGGGGAGGTTCTTTCTATTCAGGGAGGTTACGCCCAGGGGAGACATCCCCGGTAACATGGGGTTTTAAAGAGGCTAAGGTATGAATGTCAAAGTAAAGTTCCCTCTTCACAGGTTACCACCAAGAGCAGATAGTCTGGCTAAACAACCAATAATGAAGTGTAGGCCCAAATGAGAACACCTGCCCGGAACAAAGCAACAACAAAACAATACATGCACGCTATGATTCAATGGGTTAGTACTTCATACAACTATCTAATATCAATATATTAGCACTTATGACAATAGATATTGACGAGATCAATGTTTATCAATAATAACAATGGAACAATATGAATTCATCAATAAATGGCGAGATGATGCAGCAAATAGTGTATCCAATCAATCCTTTACTCATTAAATTCTTCAAAACACCATCTAATTTCTTATAGAGATGAAATGCTCCATCAAGATGGAATAACCAAGAATGACGTCAGCCTTGTTAAGGTTAGTAGTTATTTAGGGTTTCAAATTATAAGAGTTTTTAGAGTTTGTTTGACCACTATCACTTCAATGTTGGATACCTAAGATCAGTGCCTACGGGTATATGGAGTCAATTTAAGAGAGGATGCAAAGGTTGAAGGGAAAAGGCTAAGGACTGGAGGGAAGGGTTCTAAAGTGCTTCAATGGAAGGGCTCCAGAAGAAAAACCCTATGGGAAAAATGCTCACTCTGGTGTTTCTTAAGAAAGGCCTCGTTCTCTTTCCTCCTTCCTTAGGTTAAACTTGGCAAAATGGCTAGCATAAAGGATAAATCAAGACACGAGAGTGAGCTGAGCGACAGTGTTTCAAAAGGCAAGGCCCTATCACCAAGCCCTTGAAGCAGGATGGCCCTAGGTGTAGATAACCTAGGCCTAGGACGTCTCCTCCTTCTTGACTTTTAAAATGCATGGCTAGCATAGGGGAAGAAGTAAAAAGAGTGTAGCAATGACTAGGCTCTTCCTTCCTTCTTCAATGGCTGAGAATTTCTCTTTTAGGGGACATGAGACAACGACCTACTTGTGTGTTTGTCCCCTAGGGTTTTAAAATCAGCAAAAATTATAATAAATGAAAGAATATAAGACTACAACCATTCAATTAAGAAGTTTTGCAGAAAAAACACTTACATATCACGAAGAAATAGCATTGCAAACCCTAGTTGTAAACCTTTCTTGAAGAGAAATGCCAAAAAATGCCAAGAAAAACATTCCTTCAACAATTGCACCTCACTCAAAAGATGAAATACCCAACAAGGGCACAAAAATCATATCTCACTAGGAGAGTGAATTGTGTGTTATGTCAAAATGAGGATAAAACTCCTCAATATATACTGTATCAATGACCTTTAATTAATTTTAGGTCATAAAAATTAGCCGACAAGGCTTTAAACCAAAATTGTAGTGCTTTTACATTAAATTGACAAATTAAACCCTAACTAAGTTGTAATAAAGGTAAAATCCCCTTCAAGGGAAGCCCTAGCCCCTTTTAGGGAAAATGAGACATCCAGGAGCAAAACGTTAGCCCCCAGGGGCTTCTCCAACATGCCACACGTGCCACTGATGCCCAGTCTGCCTCCAAGAATGACCATGAAGTTGGATAACATCATGGTAAGGATGGGGATGTTCTGAGCCTTCCAAGCCCAAAGTTCCACTGAAAAGGGTTCATACCCCTAGGTCAGGCTCTGCCAAAGTGCCTCTGGTGAAACGTCCTCTTCTTCTTTGGTGAAAAACCTCGATCAAACATTGTCCTGTCTCTACCCCTCTGACAGGGTCTCAGTAGCCATCGGTTGGGCTCTTCATCCCCATGGAGGTCCAAACTAATCATCTCCCCATGTGTACCGGTCCAAATGGTACCTGTCCATTGGGCATGGTCCAGCACATCAAAAACTACACCCTCCATGGGCTCATTATTCATAGGGATCAAAGCAATTTTAATCACATTTAATCATTAATATTATCAAACATATGCATAAAAACCCTGATATATCATTCAATAGCTCAAAGACATTACAAAAACCTACAATACAAGGTTGAGAAAAGAAGACAGGACACCCTATTGGGCTAGTATCCATAAGGAAAGGAAATTTTCCAAGGGGTTTCATCCAAGCCATGTAGATGAGGTGATGTGGCTAAGGGATGTCCAGACAGACGGGTAGAGTGAGAGATAGGGATGCATGATATTACCTATGGGTGCCTTTATAGAAGGTGAGTTGTACTTGTCATGGATGCAATTTTTTCCAATCCCTTTCTTGTCTTTATTCTTTTCTTTATTTTCTTTTTCTTCTTCTTTTTCTTTTTAGTCAAGGGCTAACTAGAGGAAACTACCTTGGCATGGTGACCAGAGCTGACAGTGTTACCCACAAGTACTTTCACAGAGATGATAAGGCTGGCTCGTGATGAGACCCCCTCTCCCTTGGCCATGCAACCAAAGCTCACTACTCTGGCATGGTAACCGGATGGCGGCAATGTCATGTTCTTAGGTACCCATGAACATAATAGGTTGGCTCGTGATGAGACCCCCTATCCTCTTGATTAGGTCTTTTTTGTTATTTTCTTCGGGTCCCTCTTATTTCTTGCTGAGAGGCCTTTTATTACCTTCTCAGGGATCCCTGGGCGAAGGATCTAGAGGTTTTATTTCTAGAATTTTAGCTTTTACCAGCTGCTTTTACCTTCTGGGCCTTTAGCCTTCCCACGAGATAACATGCAACCCCATAAATAGATCATCCTAATGCCTAGACAATGGGAATGGGACATATGAGTGGGAGATAAGATGAAAAGTGGTGGTATGATGGGAGCAGACGATGGCTCTTCAGAAATCCCCTAGTGGAAAACCAAAACCTATGGGTATAGGCTTGCTAGGTCACCTAGTCAATCTTCGCAAGCATGGTCAAGTGGGCCAATGTAAGATCCAAGCATTTGTCAGAGATAAAAGGGATCAGATGCATACATTTAAAGGTTATAATGATCGAAAGTGACACATACCATGATAACTAGACCAATTACCTCATGGAGCAAGATCCTTCTCCGATACAAGACCAAGCCGATGGTGATGGATGCTGCTGCTACTGACAAGATGAATCTGACGAAAGAAGAAAAGGGTGGGTCCTCTAGGGCCATGCTTAGGTCAATACTTCTCTCGGTACTCCATGTCTAGGACCTGTGGGACTCAAGACATGATCTCCTAGTTATCCCTAGAAATCAGGGATAACATCTAGCTCCAACACGGGGACATGTGCTCACCATAGAGCGTATGAGAACCTCAACATCTTTTTCATAACTTGCAAACCTTTGCAGCTCGATAGGGGCATCAGTAACAAAAATGGGGTGGTAACACCACCCCAACATATATAAACATATATATATAAACTAAAATAAAACAATCAATATGCAAATGTGGAAGCAAACTAACATGAAATGAAAATGGTATAATACATGAAAAATGCCTACTTACCTTCACTTACCTGTGAATTCAGGTACCCCTACCTTGGTGGGGCTTAAGGAGGTTCTCGTTGATAGGTAATGGGCACCTTATTCCTTCCAAAGTGGACAAGTAGTATGATTTATCAATTGATTCCATTCCAACTTTGAAGTGTCCGAGCCATGAGTGCATGCTTCCTTTTACATTAGTTGGCTCTCCTTTCTGAGTATCCCACATCCATACCATATCTCCTTCCTTATAATTTCTGACTTTGTATTTGGTCGTTCCCTGAACAACCCTGGTGTATTGTACTGAGGGAGGTGGGTGGGCTTCTGTTGTAAAGACTTCTTGTTGAGATGAGCGGATTTGTACGTCATCTTCATTTTTCTTTAATATCTTCACTGTCCCAACTTCTTTGTTCTTCAATTCATCTAGGAGTTGTTGGTATTCTTCTTTCTTGGGCCATTCGATCTGATCAAGGTCTTCTTCTATTGCAAAGGGCATGTCTTCTAGAGAATACTTATGAAGAGTTTGTATCATATCGTTTTGTGTTTTTTCATTATTGACGGGATGAACAATATCCTGCACATGGTCCCCAGTTATTGGCACATTAAGTAGATGTCCCACCATTCCACCGTTCAAAGGTAATCACAAAAAGGTGAGCTCCATCTCAAGGGAACTGACTATCATTGCGCCAAACTTCCTAGATAATAACATTCCCCACACGTCTGGGACATCAACCACCACAATGTCAATGTGGATTGTCTTCTCTGGATACTCCTTCAGACCTACTTCAACATTTTCAACCACCCCATGTGTGGATATTTATTTAGATTCAAAACCACACATATTCCTATAAGGCCTAGTGACCTTCAAACCCACTTGTTGCATGACTTTAAGAGACATCATGTTGGCACCAACACCTGTATCTAGCATGCAATTGTTGATATTTTTGTTTTTCATTATCAAAGTCATGAATAAAGGAGGGTTTTCACCATATTAGACCCTGAAATTATCAGCTTGCAACATAAGACAGGGATCCATAGGTTCATATGATCCTGAAAAGAAAGTATCAAAGCGTTCCTTGATGGATGGGATCTTGATTGCTTCTCTCAGGGGAACATTCACATGCATCTTTGATAATGCCCCTTCAAAGTCAAAATTTAGGTCAACCTTACCAGCCTTGGAAGTCTTGGGAAGAAGTAACTCCAAGGGTGGAGGCTTTGCCTGATCAGCAGTAGGTTGTTTCAAGTTCTTCCTTTTGTATACTTGAATTTCTTGTTTCTTTATCTTTTCTCATGATTCCTGATCCAGGTTGTTTATTACCGCCATCCTTTTTGCTCTCGCTGCTTCCCTCATGGCTTCTTGATGTTCTATATCTGTGATATTTATCTGAGGAAGCTCCATGAAATAATCCATATTGTTGACTTGTTGATGGCCAGCATTATAAGGACATTCATGCTCCCAATGTGCTTCACTGCATTCCAGGCACCAAGGATTCTAATCAACAATGTTTGTATGAGCCAAGGTATTTGGAACTTCATGCTCATTCTTTGTCTTGTAAAATTGCTTTCCTTTTTGGAATTGTCCTTTGTATGGGGCCTTGGGTGCTTGGATCTAGGATTTTTCAAGTCTAACAATCCGGATCATCATTTCTTCTTGATTCCTTATGATTCCAACCATGGAGGCTTGTAGCTTGTTGATACTAGTACATAGATCTGAAGTAGGCTCAGCATTGTGTACTATTTTATGCTTGGTGTCTATTCTCCCCCTTAGGTTAGCAAAAGGCTCAATTTTAGATGAAAGGAGGTTCCCTTCTATCTTGGTAGCAAGCTCTTGGGCTTCTTGAATGGACTGGGGGTTTTTGTCTCTAAGAAGATACCCTAGTTGGCCATTGAAAGATCTGGTGTAAATATGGACAAGGTAGTCATCTTTCGGGTGATGGCTTGCGAGAATTGTTTGTAGCAATGTTTCGAATCTGGTGTGAAACTACCGAATGGACTTATTTTCATGCTTAGCAAGGCTATTTAGTCGAGTGAGAAGTATATTAGGGTCTTCTTTGATAATCCACCTTTTGAGAAAGGCCTCTTCAATTCCCATGGTTTTGATGCTTCTGTCGAGAAGGTTTAGGTACCAGTGCCTTGAGGCATCATAGAAAGTAGCAGAGAACAACTTCATGACCAAGTCTTTAGCATCATCACTAATGGGGTGAAGCTGAAAGAATGCCCAAAAGTTACTCATATGATCTTTGACACTGATGGCATTAGTACCGGTGAATTTAGGCAACCACTTCTCATACTTGGGTGGCATTTTCCTAGGGTAGATGACCATTGTCTTTGATTGTTGGTTGGGTTCATTGTAGCGGTCTAAGAGGTAGACATGATTCTTAAAGGAAGGCTCTTCCCAAAAAGTGATTTGACAACAGGAGAGTTTAAGGGAGGCTTCCTTTTGAAAGACAAAGGAGTATTGTTGAATCTCCTTTTAGTTTGTGGAGTTGCCAGATAGTTTACTAAAAACTACCAAAGAAAAGGGGAACAACACCCTAGTGGAGTCGCTAGGTAAGCTTGTAAGAAAAGGTATCTAAGGCAAGCCTTACCAAAAATATTTGTCGTCTGAGGCGAATCGACTCAGTGTTCCTCGACAATGATGCAAAAATGTTATCGCACAGTTTGTAGCTAGGTCAAATGGCTAGAAGATAGAGGCAAAACTGGCGTAAAAGGAACCTACCCCACCCAATGTCACCACGATGGGGAGGTTCTTTCTATTCAGAGAGGTTAGGCTCATGGGAGATGTCCCCGGTAACCTAGGGTTTTTAAGAGGCTAAGGTATGAATGTCAAAGTAAAGTTCCCTCTTCACAGGTTACCACCAAGAGCAGATAGTCTGGCTAAACAACCAATAATGAAGTGTAGGCCCAAATAAGAACACCTACCCGAAACAAAGCAATAGCAGAACAATACATTCAAGCTATGATTCAATGGGTTAGTACTTCATACAACTATCTGATATCAATATATTAGCAATTATGACAATAGATATTGACAAGATCAATGTTTATCAATAATAACAATGGAACAATATCAATTCATCAATAAATATCGAGATGATGTAGGAAATAGTGTATCCAATCAATCCTTTACTCAATAAATGCTTCAAAACACCATCTAATTGCTTATAGAGACAAAATTCTTCGTCAAGTTGGAATAACCAAGAATGACGTCAGCCTTGTTAATGTTAAGAGTTAGTTAGGGTTTCAAATTATAAGAGCTTTAAGAGTTTGTTTGACCACTATCACTTCAACGTTGGATACCTAAGATCAGTGCCTAAGGGTAAATGGAGTCAATTTAAGAGAGGACACAAAGGTTGAAGGGAAAAGGCTAAGGACTAGAGGGAAGGGTTTTAAAGTGTTGCAATGGCAGGGATCTATAAGAAAAACCCTAGGGGAAAAGGCTCACTCTGGTGTTTCTTAAGCAAGGCCTCATGCTCTTTCCTCCTTCCTTAGGTTAAACCCAGCAAAACGGCTAGCATAAAGGATAAATCAAGACATGAGAGTGAGATGAGGGAGAGTGTTGCCAAAGGAAAGGCCCTATCACCAAACCCTAGAAGCAGGACGGCCCTAGGTGTAGATAACCTAGGCCTGGGATGTCTCCTCCTTCTTGACTTTTAAAATTCACAACTACAATAGGGGAAGAAGTAAAAAGAGTGTATCAATGGCTAGGCTCTTCCTTCCTTCTTCAATGGCTGAGAATTTCTCTTTTAGGGGACATGAGACAACGACCTACTTGTGTGTTTGTACCATAGGGTTTTAAAATCAACAAAAATTATAATAAATGCAAGAATATAAGACTACAACCATTCAATTAAGAAGTTTTGTAGAAAAAACACTTACATATCATGAAGAAATAGCATTGCAAACCCTAGTTGTAAACCTTCCTTCAAGAGAAATGCCAAAAAATGCCAAGAAAAGCCTTCCCTCAACAAGTGTGCCTCACTCGAAAGATGAAATACCCAACAAGGGCACAAAAATCGGATCTCACTAGGAGAGTGAGTTGTGTTTTATGTCAAAATGAGGATAAAACTCCTCAATATATACTGTATCAATGACCTTTAATTAATTTTAGGTCATATAAATTATCCAACAAGGATCTAAACCAAAACCATACTATTTTTACATTAAATTGTTAAATTAAAACCATAACTGAGCTGTAACAAAGGTATAATCCCCTTCAATGGAGGTGCTAGCCCCTTTTAGGGAAAATTAGACATCCAGGAGCAAAACGATAGCCCCCCAGCGGCTTCTCCAACATGCCACATGTGCCACTGCTGCCCATTTTGCCTCTAAGAATGACCATGAATATGGAGGACGTCATTATAAGGATGGGGACGCTCTGAGCCTTCCAAGGAAAACGTTCCACTAAAAAGGGGTCATTCCCCCTAGGCCGGGCTCTCCCAAAGTGCCTCTGGTGAAATGTCCTCTTCTTCTCCGGTGCAAAACCTTGATCAAAACACTGTCCTGTCTCTGCCCCTTTGACAGGGTCTCAACAACCATCTGATGGGCTCTTCAACCCCATGGAGGTCTGAACTAATCATCTCCCCATGCGTACCTATCCAAATGGTACTTGTCTGTTGGCCATGGTCCTGCACATCAAAAACTACGCCCTCCATGGGCTCATTAGTCACATGGATCATAGCAATGTTAATCACATTTCATCATTAATATTATCATACATATGCATAGAAACCCTGATATATCATTCAATAGATCAAAGACATTACAAAAACCTACAATACAAGGTTGAGAAAAGAAGACAAGACACCCTATTGGGATAGTATCCATAAGGAAAGGAAAGTTTCCAAGGGGTTTCATCCAAGCCATGTAGATGAGGTGATGTGGCTAAGGGATGTCCAGACATACGGGTAGAGTGAGAGCCAGGGATGCGTGATATTACCTGTGGGTGCCTTTGTAGAAGGCGAGTTGTACTCGTCATGGATGCAATTTTTTCCAAGCCCTTTCTTGCCTTTATTCTTTTCTTTATTTTCTTTTTCTTCTTCTTTTTCTTTTTAGTCAAAGGCTAACAAGAGGAAACTGCCTTGGTGTGGTGACCAAAGCTGACAGTGTTACCCACAAGTACTTTCATAGAGATGATAAGGTTGGCTCGTGATGAGACCCCCTTTCCCTTGGCCATGCAACCAAAGGTCACTGCCCCGGCGTGGTAATCGGATGGTGGCAATGTCATGCTATTAGGTACCCATGAACATAATAGGCTGGCTCGTGATGAGACCCCCTATCCTCTTGATTAGGTCTCATTTTTTATTTTTTTCAGGTCCCTCTTGTTTCTTGTTGAGAGGCCTTTTATTTCCTTCTCGGGGATCCCTAGGGGAAGCATCTCAAGGTTTTATTTCTAGGACTTTATCTTTTACCAGCTACTTTTACCTTCTGGGCCTTTAGCCCCTTCTTCCCATGAGATAAGGTGCAACCGCACAAACAAATCATCCTAATGCCCGGACAACGGGAATGGGAGAGATCAGCGGGAGATAAGATGAAAAGTGGTGGTATGATGGGAGCGGATGATGGCTCTTTATAAATCCCCTAGTGGCAAACCAAAACCTATGGGTACAAGCTTGCTAGGGCACCCAGTCAATCTCCCCAAGAATGGTCAAGTGGTCCAATGTAAGATCCAAGCATTTTTCAGAGATAAAAGGGATCAAATGCATACATTTAAAGGTTATAATGATCAAAAGTGACACATACCATGATACCTGGACCAATTACCTCATGGAGAAAGAGCCTTCTCTGATACAAGGCCAAGCTAATGGTGATGGATGTTGCTGCTGATGATAAGACAAATCTGATGAAAGAAGAAAAGGATGGGTCCTCCAGAGCCATGTTCAGGTCAATCCTGCTCTCAGTACTCCATGTCTAGGACCTGTGGGCCTCGAGACATGATCTCCTAGTTATCCCTAGAAATCGAGGATAACAGTAACCATTGAGCCCACTGATTTTTCCTTTCTGATGCAAAAAAACTCAAATATGATTCAAACACATGTTGACAACTTCAGTTTGACCATCAGTCTGGGGATCATAAGTTGTGCCGGATGTAATTGGGTTCCCTATAGCCTGAACAGTTCTTGACAAAAATTGTTGGTGAAAGTGGGGTCATGATAAAAAAAAAATAGAATGGGACATGCCTTGAAGTTTGAAGACCTGATCTATGAAATATTGAGCCACAATGGAGGCGGTAAATGGGTGTTGAAGAGAACATAAATGAGAATACCTGGAAATACGATCACTGAACACCATGATGATTGATTTATTGCCCGATTTAGGTAATCCCATAATAAAATCCATAGAGATATCCCTCCAAATAGCAGGTGAAATCAGAAGTGGTTGTAGTGTGCCAGTAGCATTGATTGTTTCTCCCTTGTGGCATTGACAAACATCACATTCTGCCACAAAATTGTGAACATCTTGTTTCATACCATCTCAGAAAAAAAAATGTTTGACCTGGTCATAGGTTTTGGTAAACTCGAAGTGTCAAGCTGTGGGTCTACTATGAAGCTTAAAAATTACCGCGGATTTAATTTGTCCCTGTTTACTTAAATACAAATGACCTAGCGAAGATCATCATTGTGCCAAGAGTACCTTGGGGAAACTGGAGAATTCGCTTGCAATTGTTGGATCAAATGCGGAATTTTGGGGTCTTGTAGCCATTCCTGGCGAACATATTGGAGCCAATCTGGTACGATGAAGGACAGGGGAAAAAGGGACCCTTCATCTTCATATTTTATTGAAAGTGCATCAAAAACTAGATTGTCTTTTCCTTTCTTGTAAATGATATCATAATCATATCCAAAGAGCTAAGTCACCCATTTTTGTTTCTCCGGGGAGGAAGGGCATTTTTCCAGAAAATACTTGAGGCTTTGATGATCTTTCTTAATTTGGAAGAGTCAGTCCAATAGATAAGGGTGCCAAAGATACACTGCATGAAGAATATACAACATTTCCTTTTCATAGATTGATTGGCCCAAATTTCTCTCTGGCAATGCAAAGGTCAACCATATTTCATAAGGACTTCTTCAATCCCTCTCCCTGAAGCATCACATTCCAGGACAAAGGTCTTTATGAAATAAAAGAAGGCCAAGAATAGAGTGGTGCACATGGTTTCCTTCAAGGTTTGAAAGGCCTAATCAACTGTTAGAGTCCAATTGAAAGAATTATTTTTAAGGAGAGAATTGAGAGGTGTCGCGATATTTCCATAATTCTCAACAAACTTGTGATAATAGCCTGTTAAAACCAGAAATCCATGTAATCTTTCAAGAGTCTTTGGGCGAGGCCAATCCTGCATAGCTTCAATCTTCGTAGGATCCACCCTAACACCTACCTTGCCAACAATATGACCCAAGTACTCGACTTTCGAGGTGCCAAAAGAACATTTATATTGTTTGAGGAAAATTTGGTGTTGCGAGAGTAGATGTAGAAATCAATCCACTTGAGCAAGATGGGTTGTCCAGGTTTTACTATAGATGAGGATATCATCAAGGAAAACTTAGAAAAAATGATGGAGAAAAGGATGAAATACATGATTCATGAGGCTTTGTAAAGTGGATGGAGAATTGCACAAGCCAAAGTTCATGAAAAAAAACTCATAGTGGCCCTCATGAGTTTGAAATGTTGTCTTAGGAATGTCTGCCTCATTCATATGTATATGGTGGTAGCCAGAATGAATATAAAGTTTAGTAAAGAACTAGGCACCACTCAATTCATCCAAGAGGTCATCAATGAAAGGAATGGGAAATTTGTCTTTGTTGGTGAGTTTGTTGAGGGCGCAGAAGTTAGGACACATGCACCAAGAGACTTCTTCCTTAAGAACCATGACCATAGGAGAGGACTAGGGGCTCATACTAGAATAGATAACACATGAGGTGATAAATTATTGAACAATTTTCTCAATTTCATTTTTCTGGCAAAAGGGATGATGATAGGGATGAACATTGGGATGAAGGTTATCAGGGATAAGGGTAATGGAATGATCATGAACACCACGGAAAGGAGGAATTCCCTGGGTAGTGGAAAAAACAACCTGATTTTTGGAGAGAATGCATTGAAGGTCTTGTGGCATAGAGGGTGTCTCAGTGGCATGAATGGAATGGAGTTGTGCAATAATGCCAGAATGACCTTTTTTGAGGAGATTTTCCATGCTATGAGAAATTATGATCTATGGGAAACTAGCAATGATTCCTTTGAATGTATATTGTTGTACCTCCCAGTTGAATTGCATGTTTAATTCCTTAAAATCCATGAGAATGGGACCTAGAGTCCTTAGCCATTCTGCACCTAACATAATTTCACAACCACCCATGTCGATCAAAAACATATGATATCTCATGTGGTACTAACCAATTTTGAGACACACATTTTCACAACGCCCCCCACATTTCGTGGACCTACCATTGGCAATCATGATTTGAAAATTATTGACTAGACGGATATAGAAATTATTTTCTTGGGCAATGCAACGATGAATAAAATTATGCGTGCTTCCAATGTCAACAAGGATGATAACCTTTGAATTCTGAATGTAACCAATTAGCTTGAGGGTTTGCGGAGCAAAGATCCTAGTGAAATCATTTAGGGAAACAACCAGTTCAACTTCAGGAGGGTCTGAGGGTAGGTTCATGTCAGTAGGCTCAGGTGACTTGGCCAAAGGGGGGGTGTTAAGCCCTAATATTGGCTCATTACCCATTAATTGGGGCATATTACATTAGTAATGTTATTTTATTTATGTTGGCTTTATTCCATTAGTTGTAATTATACCTCCTAGTCTCCTATATATACCAAGGAGACATTTTCATTTGGAATCATCTTGTACTTGAATATTTAAGTGGAGAAAAAGGAGGTTTCCCCCTCCAAGAGGCTTATTATCTAAATTTATCTCTTTTTCAAGGCGTTGAGTACATTTTCTGAGGTTTTTCTATGCTATATTGATATTTGGTCCCTAACATATGGTATCAGAGCTCAAGGTCTTAGGGTTTCGCTGCTACATCTGAGACACCTTGGAATTTTTGCTATAACTTTTTTTATACTATGTTTCATAAGGAATGTCTTGGAGGATATTTATTATACGGATCAAGGTACGTTGGGTTAAAATTTCAGCTCCTGAGGCCTTATACTTTCATAGATACAACCTGTACAAGATAGGGTTCTGGAATCACCCTGAAATGAGTCATTGCGGAATTGTCACTATAAAAAAAATTTTGTAATGTTCAAGACACTGAAATCTGAATTTTATTTACATAAATTAGTAAGGTATATGTGGTAAAAATTTTAGCTTCTATGTCATATTAAATTTGTAGATACACCCTTTGTAAGATAGGGTATCTGACTAGTCCTATTGACTAGTCTCAAGAAGGTGTTCCAAGTAAAACAATCATAACTTGTTCCTAGAGTATCCAAATTGAGTGGGACTCATTTCATTGGATCGTGGACAGTCTGTAGTATTTCGGGTATGAGTTTCAGAGTTGTATATCAATTATTTTGTGTGGGGAACTCTATACAAGTGAGATCTCTTGGAAATGACAAAAATCGACAAGTTGTGGGGAAGTTACCGTAAATTCCACTTGGAACATCCAATTTTGATCAGAACCATGGAATTTCAGAGAAGAAATATTAGAGAAATACATAAAATAAAGTTTCATACCCAAAAGGGCCGAAACTTTGGAGACACAACAAAATAAATATTGTCTAGAAAAACCACCTCAAAATCAAGGTTCAAAAGTGATACTTGGCCAACATGCCACCCAAAAATGGAACTTCTACACCAAATAAGCCTCCAGAAAATCCTACTTGGACTCTTGATGAAGGTGAAGAAATGCGTAGGGACATAAATGATTTACAAAAGAAGACAGTAACCAAAGATGAACTACAAGAGATGGAAGCTAAGTTGGAGGCAAAGATGGATGGTTTAAAAGAGGAGATCATGGAAGTATTGAAAATTTTCGTAACAGAGAAGACACATGAAAGTGAAAATGCATCCCATGAAATTCATGATGAGAACACAAGGAAGGTGAATCTAGAATGGAGAAACTCCAACTTTGGGTTGAAGACCAACCACGTTCCTAAGATTGATATGAGGAAGTTTGATGGCAATGACCCAATCACATGGATACTTCAGATGGAGCAATTCTTTGATCTACATAATGTGCCACATACACAAAAGGTATGAATTGATTCTTTATATTTAGAACCTAATCAATTTGTATGGTATCGATGGCTTTGTTCTTGCAAATCACTCGTCACTTGGACAATTTTCACGGAAGAAATGATAGCA
>CBVK0101411915.1:0-13519 GCA_900067695.1 Picea abies | reverse complement strand
TTTCCCTACACGACGCTCTTCCGATCTCACAAGTAATTTAAACATGAATTCACTCCTTTTTGTCTCATTCTATTTCTCATTTTATTCACTTCACTCATCTTTTCTAAGAGGATTTTGACTTTGAGAGTGTTCTTGCAACTTGCTATTTCTTAAGGAGATTGAACGATATTGAAGGGGGATTGAAGGGAGATTGAAGAGCTTAGAAGGGATTGAAGAGTTTGGAAGGAATATTGAAGGCTCCCATAGGGAGATTGGAGAGTTTGGAAGAGATATTGGAGAGTTTGTAAGGGATATTGTCATTCAACTTTGAAGGTTTCCATTTGTGAGAGCTTGGAGGGAGATTGAAGGCTACCATAGTCATATTCAACCACCATTGGACAGCTTAAGAGGTAGGCTCTTAAGCCCATTTTTATTTCTTGTTTTGTTTAAAAAAATGCATGTGTTCTAAACTATTATATTATGGCATATGATATGTTGAATATTTGAATGTTTTCTTCTCCTACTCTTTCTGATTTTTCCTCCATCATTCTATTGCAGGTAGCAAGTTATTATCAAGGTTCAACATTCATGATGTTGATGTCAATTTAGTATGCCATTTTGGTTCCATTTTTTGTTATAATGATGGTGGTGTGAAGTTCACGTCAAAATACCCATGATAGTGAGGATGAAATAGAAGTGGACAACACATACCAAGGAGAGGAAGAAGGAATAGAAGGGGATGAAGACAATGAAAATGATAGTGATGATCATGATCCCCAAAAAGTTAAATAGAGGAACACACCTTTGTGGAAGTATGTCACAAATCCTACTGGAGGGAAAGGGGGTGGAACAGGAAAATGTATATGCCACCATTTTCATACAGAATACACAGGTTTCTATACATATGTGAGAAAGCACCTATGTGGGACTATGTATTGGGATGAAGGTAAGAGTATAGGAATCAAAACCTGTGGGAAAGTGGATCCTGAAGAAAGACTCAAATACAAAAGGGAAGAGGAGTTAGCACAAAAAAAATCCAAAAAACCAAAGGTTGAACATGAGAATACACAAAGAATGTTCATTGGTCAAGCTGCATCTGCCCATGCTAGTGCATTCTCACCTTCGCCTTCATGTAGAACACTATCAAATTTACTTGACCAAGGTTGTAGAGATTATGTGGATGCAAAAATTTTCAGGTTTCTCTATGCATGTGGTATACCATTCAATGTTCTTCGCTCACCATATTGGCATGAAATGGTCCAATCCATCAATGGTTCTCTTAAAGGATATAGTAGCCCTGGGTATGAAAAATCTAGAACCTTGGGACTTGAAATAAATAGGTCCAAAATCCAAGGTGCTCTAGGAAAATTTACAAATGATTGGAACTGACAAGGGGTATTGATTATATTTGATGGTTGGAAAAATGTGAAAGGTGGGCCATTGATAAATATTCTTGGTGTGTCTGCTAGTGGTGTGATCTTCCTTTCAACCCATGACTACTCAGATCGCTACAAGAAAGGTATTAATATTGAAGATGAATTTCTTAAAACCATTCAAGATATTGGGCCCTTCAATGCCATTCAAGTCATCATTGATAATGCTGCTAAGTGTAAGGAAGCAGGAGAAATAATTGAATATAGGTACCCCAATATATTTTGGTCGAGGTTTTTGGTTCAAACAATTAACCTTTTGATGCATGATATCATTAAAATGAAGGACCATGATTATAGATGGATTGGTGATTGATACAAGAGAGGAAAGAAGATGATAAGATTTATTACCAATCATAGCATGGCCCACTTCATTTTTCACAATCACTCCAAGTTGGAGTTACTAAAGATTGCAAAGTTTACATTTGCTAGTTATTATCTCACCTTCAAGGGCCTGTTGAAGGTAAGAGAAGCATTGGCTAGTATGACCTTGAGTAATTCATGGCAGGATCTAAAATATAGGGTTACATCTGCATATGAGAGAAGTGACTTTTAGAAGGTGGAGGACACAATTCTTGATGGCCATTTTTGGCAACAAGTTCTGTATATTATGTAGTTCACCAAACCCATTTATAGTATGATTCGGTTTGTAGATACAGATCAGTCGATGATTGGAGAGGTGTATGAGAAGATGGGCAACATGTTAGGCCAAATAAAAGACATTGTTCAGTTGAGGGATGTAATCGTGTGTGATCATATCCATAAACCTGTGGTCAAAAGGTGGGATAATTTGAATGTTCCAATCCATGCCATGGCATATGTCCTTACTCCAAAATATTATTCTTCATCTTGGTTGTCCCAACTAGCACCTGGGGGTGGGGAAAGGAGAAAACCACACATAGATCTAGAGGTGAAAAATGGATATATACTTGCATTGGAAAAGTTGGTACCTGATGAAGAGGAGTGTGCTAAAGTACAAAGCGAATTGAGAAAATACATCAGTGAGCATGGAGTCTTTGGTAACTTGCATGCAACCAAAGATCAAGACAAGATGGGTTATATCGAATGGTGGAACATGTATGGTTCCTCTGCCAAAATTTTTCATAAATTGGTGGTGAAGGTGCTTTCTCAGGTTGTTATCACCTCTTCTTTAGAGAGGTGTTGGAGCACGTACAGCTTCATCCACAATGTAAAGAGAAAGTTACAACTTTAATGAAGATCAGGCATAAATCTTGGTTTATGTGCATTACAAGTTGAGGTTGTTGTCGCATTATTGTGATGTAAGGGAGGAGAGTGATTTATATAACCATAAAAAAGATATGAATTGGGACAACAATCTAGAGGAGACTAATCTGGATGATGGAGCCATTGTTTTAGAATGCTTGGAAGAGGAACTTTTGGGTGATTGTGCTAGTGATCATATTCCTAGAGGAGACATGCCACCCCCATCCACTAGTGGTGTTCCAAATACAACAATTTTACCTTTATATTCACAATGTCCATTGTCATGTGGGGGCCATTCAGCTGCTAGTCGTGTTCCATGATCACTTCCACCTGTTCCTACTTCTCTTCAAATATCATGGGATAAGAAACTAGAATTTTCTCATGGCAAGAGGAAAACTTAGATAATAGTAGTTAGTACTTGCTACTATATACTAGATCTCTTTTTTTGTTTCATGTTTAGAAGTAGTCTCTAGATTCTAGAACTTAGTACTATGTCTTGAGTCTTGAATCTTGACTCTTTATTATGGCTTATTCTATAAACAATGAAGCTATGAACTTATGAATTTTGAAGTTGAACATTATATGATAGTTTACCTTTGAAGTTTGAAGTTTGAAATTTGAATTTTGAAGTTTTGGTTTTGAAATTTGAACTATTCAATGAATCTTACAACTCTTTGGTAATGAGTATGATGCTCTAGATTCTAGACTCTATTTCATTTTATGGTTGATGTTGTTTACAATCTATTGATGACAAATGTTTATGATTGATGTTATATGTGTACTAAATGGTTGATCATTGATGCTTTAATGAGCATGATTCATCACTAATCAATTAATTTTTATGTATTATATAAAAAACACTCCCGAAACGCTCCCACTCCCGGAAATTTTTGAAAATTGACGCTCTCGCTTCCCGATTTCACTCCCTGCTCCCAACAAACTTGATCCTAACCATATTATCTTTGGTGGTCAGGGAGGCAAGAGTGATTTCTCAGCTAGTGGAAATTTGGTGTATTCCAATTTTTAATTTGCAAGTGATTTTGGCCTAAAGTTCTTCTCTATAGATTGCAGGGATACTCTGTCTGGAATTTCAATGAAACCTAATAGTGGGGATATTTAGCAGATCCCTTGGTACTTTGAAGACCTTACCGAAGCCATCGCAATTTTTCTCTAACTATTCAAAATCAAAGTGGATAATTTGGAATATATTTTCACACAACGTATCAAACGTTTGGAAGATGAATGCCAATAATATTTTCACACAACGTATCAAACGTTTGGAAGATGAATGCCAATATTGAAGAGCCTAGGTAGCAACTCAACATACTCAGTCTTCCACTATTGATCAAGTCTCAACATCATCCCATGATGGATTTACTAAATAGGGACAAGGAGGTCATGTAGTTGCACCAATGGAAGTTGAAGAAGAATATCCACCTCAAAGTGGAGTGCAATGGATACCAAATTATGGCTCAAATAATAATTAATGTCCTACAAGGTCATGTTATTTATGGGGCATTTTTTAAAGAAATATTGTTGTAATTTTTTTTGGAATTTTCTTTGGATAGTAAGCATGTTTTATAGTCCTACAACAATAGAATAAAACTTGGACATGAGCCAACAAATTTTAATGTCTCTATTGAATTTTATTGTTTTCTATAGTGCAATTGTTATATAATACAAGTCTTCAATTTCTTTGAAAAAATTAGAGGGTACTTAATCTCAGGCCTCAACGTTGAAACCCAATAATCCTAATAATGAGTAGTTATCATGGTAACATTATAAGATAGAAAAAATAGACTTTAATTATTCTTTAATAACTCATATAATGTTATATTTGCAAGTATTACTTGAAGGCTACAGTGGGAGACATAGAGCTTGAGAAGATGACCAAATATGTGGTTTGCTAGTCCTTGGTAGATTGTCGGTCACTGTGATTTTGGTCGTCTACCATAGATACATATTTGGTTTTCCTTATGTGTTAGGTGTTCAATGATCCATCAGTTTTTTACTTATCAATAATGTAGGTTGGTATGATATTTCTTTCAAATTACTACCCTAATACTCCCTTTACAATGTAAATAATAAAAAATAAATATTCATGTCCATCCAATTTTGTGTAGGAGAAACATAAAAAGGATGGTCATGAAGATATGACATAATGTGTTCAGGTAACACTTTTAAATACCCACTCAATGGAAAGAAAGATATGACATGAACAATTGCAAGTGAAGAATTTCATCACAGCTCCAGGATTCCATAACAACTCAAATCACAATTCAAATGAGAGGCAGAACAAACATCATCAAAGAAAATTTGGTGTGATTCTCCTCTATAGAAATCATGCTTCTCCTCTACATAACTCAAAATTAATAGTAAGCAATCCATTACAAAAATTAATTTCTTAGTAATATTTTGCATAGCTTTACAAAAACTAACAATATTGTCACATGTTCAATAGTTGCGGGTCTTAGTTGTGGGTTATGACAACATCATCGAGTTTGTTCTTGATATAGATTATATATAGAATGAAATGAATGGAAATAATATGAATTGAAAGGCATACATAAAAATATTTTAGAGAGCAAAATAATATAGTGAGAACCAAATTCTATTAATAAATGAAATAGGAAAAGACTATGAAATGAAAAGAAATATAAACTAGCTAATAGATAGGTGTCAAATATTCACTCACTCACAATAAGAGAATTACAAGAATCCAAAATTTCCTTTTAACATAAAGTATCAAACCCTAAGAGAAAAATATCCTAAAGATCCAAAACCCTAACCCTAGGAGATGAAGTGGGAAAAGGAATGCAGACCTTAAGGAGTTTCGTTCATATGTCAACTTTCAAGGGCTTTAAATTTTAGATACAAAATCCATTTGGGGTGCACAATATCAAATTGTAAATATATCGATTAGAATAACAATTTGATTCAAGAATTAGGGATGCCATAAAAACCCTAATTTGTCACAAGGCAAAGAAACACTTTTTAGGGCCTCAAAAATGTGTCAAAAGTTCAAGACTTGAAAAACTATAGAAAAGATACAAAGATGGGGAATACTTCTGAGTCAATGGAAGAGGTGGGTGGCCACCAATATCCACCTATATCAATCATCCCCCATTTCATTAAGTTCATCCATCATATGGGGAAACTGATGTTGAATCTAACTCATGTTGAGCCACTTTCCCTAGTGAAGGAGTTGTAGTTTCTATTGGTGTGTTTCGTTCAACTTGGTGTCCATGATTCATTCCATTGTATCCTTCTCAATGTAGTTAGAGTTGATTTATATATGGTACAAATTCGATTCCACCTCCAAGGTTTCCAATAAAGGTGGAAACTATGGTCGAAGAAACTCCACATTGAATACTTGGTGCAAGCTAAGGAAAGGGGGAATACTCGATTAAAAATAATTCTCACCCACCTCCTTAGTGATGGTGTAAGGCCCATATAATATGAGAGATATAATATTCATATGGAGGCATGTGATGTGCTATTTCTGCAAATGCAACCACACCTTATCACCAACGTGAAACTTGTGTGGAACCCGATGATGGTCATGCATTGCTTGTACTTTCCATTAGCTTTTTGTAGGATATTATGAACCTATTGTTGTATGTGTTGAATCCATTAAAAAAATTGGTTGCTCCATATTCCTTGGTATGATCATGGGAGGAATATTTTAATGTAGATGCAATGGTAAGAGATACATCAACGAGGGGCAATGGTCAGAACCCTAAGCACCCCTAAAAAGGGTTATGGCCAATATAGTTGTGGAGGGATATATTGTAGCTATGTTGAACATATGGAAGGATCCCATACCATGTACATGAATTCTTGGATTTTTACATGCATAGGATATGAAAAATCATATTATTGACCACCTTCGTTTTCCCATGTATTTGGGAGTGGAAGGAAATAGATTTGGTTAGTTTGGTGTACTTCAAATACCACAGGATAGATCATAAGACATTGAGGAACCTACTATCCTTGTATGAAATAATGGTCCATGGTATCCAAAAATAAACCCACACATGCTCAATGAAGAGAAACAATGGCTTTTGAAATGATACTCTTCTTGTGTGGTCCCAAAATGGCCATATTAGAGAACCAATCAACCGCCACAAATACACAATCATTACCATGGTTGGTGGAGGGGAAACCTAACTTGTAATCCATGGATACTAAATCCTAGGGCTTGTCTGAGTAGGTAGAGAGTGTATAGACCCTAATTATTAATGGAAATTTTAGTGATGACATAGATAGTGCATTATCTAATATACCTATTGACATCCTATCAAAGTTTTTTCCAATATAAATACTTCTAAAGTATTGCTACTACCTTCTCCTCACCAAAGTGCCCTGCCACCTAGATATAATGTGCCTCCCAAATTACCTTTGCACACTCACTTGAAGGAACACAAAGATGGACCAGATAGCACAAAAGTGCATCCTGGAGGTGAAAGTTTGGAATTTTTTTACGTATGCCCAGTGTATGATATGTAGTATAAAAATTACAGTTGTTTCCATACAATTGAGGCCATCCAAATATCTTATGTGCAAAAGAGATAAGAACTATGGTTAGCACCATAAACGGGGGTCAGTTGAAGTAGTTTGTAACATGGTTTATGTTTTCATTCTTGTACATAATGTTCAATTGAAATTTTCGTGAGTACATGGACCACTTTTGATGGCACACATTTTATAACTTTCCCTATATTTGCATGAATTGAAGGGGATTTTGATTAGTGTGGATGATCATTTCCTTTCCTACAATATAATACTTTCAATATTGGAATTCTTGTACTATGGAGTACATTTCCTTGACATAGGTGAGATACCTGTGAATAGCACTAGAGAGTGTCTCACTGTTATAGGCCACCAAATGTGCATGTTGAGTGAGGACTGCACCGATAACATAGTCAAAGGTATTTATCTCAATTGTTGTAGTTCTTGTATAGAGAGGTTCAGTGCCGAGTAGATATAGAATTGCAGTTCCTCGAATCTTTTTTTTTCACTCAAACCTAGAAAAATTGGATTTATCTCCACCCTTGATCACTTGGCTTAAGATCCAAGTGAGATGAGAGAACCACAACATGAACCTATGATAGAAGTTGGTAAGGCATAGGAAGTTGCAGAGCTCTGTTATATTCATCGAGGATGACAATTTGTAAATGACTTGGATATTGGTTGGGTCCACATGTATCCCATATTCATCCATGATGTATCATATATACCGAATTCTCTAAATGACAAATGATCATTTCTCCATATTGACATATAAATTGTGTTGTTGTAGGGTTCTCAAGAACTACTTAATGTTTTCTAAATTTTATACCCAATTTTTGTTGAAGATGAGGATGTCATCCAAATATACAACCACAAAAGAGTTTGTGAATAGCCACAATATATCATCTATCATCCTCATGAATGTTTCTCTAGCATTATCCAACCCAAAAGGCATGACCAACCACTCAAAAATGTCTTATTTAGACTTGAAGGTGGTCTTCCATACATCAGTTTGTTCAATCAAGAAATAATGGTAGACTGACTTCATATCAATCTTACTAAATAACTTGGAACCCTTAACATGATCAATCATATCATCAAATTGTGGGATCGGGTATCATTTCTTAGTAATGATTTTGTAGGGCTCTATCATTAATACAAAGTTTCCATGTCTCATCCTTCTTCTGGACCAATACAATTGGGCTCCCACAAGGTAAGGATATTTGTCAAATGTGTCCCTTTTGGACGAGCTAATGAATTTGATATTTCATTTCTTCATTCTCTAGAAGAGATAATTTGCATATTGGGCCATTACGTAAAGGATCACCAGGTATCAAATCAATTCAATGTTTGACCCGAGAGTGCAGAGGTGCCCCTATAGGTGAATTAAATATATATTTTCATTCCTCCACATTATTATCCACCTTCATTTGATGTGTAGAGAGAACTCATGTTGAGGTGATGGTGGTCATAATGACCTTTGATTCACCCTCTTACTAAACCATGAAGAGAAAAAAATTATAGTCTAAGAGATTACCTTTCGGCATTGCTTTACCAAGATCAAGGAAAATACAGTAATTGGAACTACCTATGGCACCCTATAGATCTGGCCTCCAAATATAAAAGTGAAACTACAAGGACTAGACTTATAAACAACATGAAAATTACACATAAATTTTTATTCTAAAAGAATGTCACAAACTCCAAGTTGGGAAGCATCACACAATAACTTATCTTTGAAGGGATTGATTCCATAGAACAAGCGACATTTTTGGTTGACATGAACCTCTCAACCTTGGATCTACTAACCGATGGTGTATGATTGGGGGTGTGGAATTATCATCAAATTCAATCTCTTGATGACCTCGACCAAAATCAGGTTCTTCTGGCTACCACCACCAACAATAAAATGTAGTGGATCCCCATTTAGCCACATCTATTAATGGAAGAGTAACTCTTCCTCCTCAGGATCATATGGCTCTTCTAGTTTGATATTTATGGTTTTGATGGTAGCATTGGTTTTTGCGTCAATGATCCAATTTCCCTTATCTTCCTCAAAATTAGAGTTTGATTCTTTTTATTTCATCTCATCCAATAATTATTGTTTCGATCAACATTCATCAGTGTTGTGCCAAGGGATTTTTTGGAACTCACACCATTTACTGGTGTCTTTCTTTGACTTCTCATTACCCTTATTTGCCTGCATCTTGAACCAATTGTCTTGAGGTTTGCTATCATTTCTCTATCCTTTGTTTTGTGAGTTAGGTCCAACTTTACCATGCTTCTATTGCAGCATATTTTCAAACCAAAACTCCTGATTATTCCTCTACTTAAATTCCCTGCTCTATTTTGATATCATATTAATAAATGTTTCCCAATAACGAGATGTCCAAGAAATCAATCAATGTTTAAATGTACCTATCTAGGCCACTTCTATACTTAAAAACCAAGTGTCACTCGAAGTCTCTAATACCCATATTTGAGCACAATGCATGGAATATAGTGGTGTACTCTAGAACTATCTGGTCTCTCTCCTAACACAAAGTTTCCATTATCGTGTACTAGTCATTATAGTTTCCAATAGGTTATAATTCCTCCCTGAGGGCATCAACAAAATTCATGCAAGTGTTTTTTTTTCCTAAATGTTATAGACGCATCTTTGTCATGTCTCTCCCTATAACCTTCCCACCAATATTTGACATGAGGAAGGGCCTTAAGGAGTGAAAAGGTGATATTTTAATAATAACCCTCTAATATATTTAACCATTTCTCCAAATCATCTGCATCGATATTGCATCTATCTTACCTTGAAGGGTGTTTCACCTCCAAAATAGTTGCTTGTTGAATGTGTCTAAATTGTCATTGGTAGTTGTGAAAGGATCTAGGTGAAATTATCCATCATCTCATTCCTCTATCACTTGAATACTTCCTTGAACAAAAACTTGATGGGATCTCCTAATTCATCGTCTCTCTTTTCATTCTCCATGGGAGGCTTCTCAGTCCAACAAGAGTGGTCTTCCCTAAGTGAAATTGTTTCCACATCAACACCGAGCATAAATAAAATTGTATTGTTTTTTCTTCTGGATGGCCTCTTCCTCATTCCTAGGAATTATCATGGTGACATCCTTGGAAATTAGAGGGAGGGGGGATTTTAGGAATTATTCCATAAGGAAGACATCATAAATCTTGTCCTTGCATAGTCCATGTCTTCTACACCACTCATGGATGTGGTCCAAGATATGGGTGGAGATAGGTTTCAAAAAATGGTAAGGATTTCTATCCCTACATCGTGGTGGACAAGTAACTAAAAGAAGGTAAGAAACACCTTTGAAATGGATTAAAATGTTCTATGTTAGTTTCTAGGTTGATCAATGTACCACTTGGCGGTGATACCCATCAAGGTTATCTAGAAAATTCTTAGTATAACTGAGTCCTCAGTTATAAAGTTGGATGAACACCAAAGGTGGAAATACGTCATGTGGTTGGAAGTATATTCTCCTAATTTACCCTTAAACTTGAGGATATCATATGGAAAATCATTATACATGGGAGGCCATTTAGGCTCATGATGTATGGGATCATTAATCAAATTATTTAGATATTGGAGGCTCAATCTAGCCATGAAAGGAAATGAGGTTTGATTAGTTCTATCCATGGTAGAACTAGGGGATGATGGTCCTTGTGAAGGAGGGTTGGGATTGGAACTGGGTGCACTATTAACTCTCAATAGGGAGGTAGGTTTCGACTTAGATGAGCTAGAACCTGTGGAAAGTTCAGGATGAGGGATCATACTTCAAGGAGTGGAGATGACGCAAAGATGATAGAATGTCTATTGGGAAACTTGGTTCAAAGGAATTTTATCCTATGATACTATCTCTTGCGAGGAGCTATGGTGTCCTAAGGAAACTCTAAATTTGGTTGGTGTATCGATGTGGTTTTGAAATTAGTTAATTGCTAAAGAAAAAATATTGGAAAGGGAACAATTTTGAAAATAAAGTGCCTGAAATAAAAATACTACTTGTGAAAGAAATATAATAAAAGTATTAAGTGTTGAATTTTCTTTTGAAAAACTGAAAAAATGTTGGATGCGAATTCGGGAATCTAAGGAAAAACAATTTCTCTCAAAATATGTAGCTAAATTTGCAATAAAAATCCATATTGGTAAGAAAAAATTGGGGTCTTGAATGGCATTTTTCTTTTTACTAAGCATTTGGTATGAAAATATGAGCTAATTGATGTTTTGTAACATCAAACTCATGACAGCCAATGGTTGTAGAAAACAACAATAAACTAAATGCAATGCAACCTAGTTTGAATGTTCTACTCTATATGTTCTTTTTTATCTTTTCAAATGCAATAAAACGGTGTGAAAAATAAAGAAAGAACCAATAGGTATGAAAATATATTGAAAGTAAAAGCTACAAACTATTTGAAGAGGAAAATAGAGAGTCAAACCCTCAAAAACCTCTTGAGGTAAAGGTATTGTAGCCCCATGGAGGTTTGGTTCTCAATCCCTTGGGTCTTGTGGAATTTTTAATCCAAGGAATAAAATAGGAAAACTAAGGGTATTAACAGACCCTAAAAAACATCTACAACTACCTAATAAATCATTAGAAATAGAGTAAAATTCAAAAAATGACTAGTGCAAAAAAGTATCTGGAACAATGTGTTGAATAGTGGAAAAAAATACCAAGAAAGTGTATTGAGTAGTGGAAGAAACAAGCCTAAAAGGTGCAATATTCATGATACAATATATTATGCAAAACATAAAATAGTTAGCGGGAAATGATAGGATAATAATGATATATTCATAAAAATATCATAAGAACACCATAATAACACTAGAATAATCACCTAGAAGAGCAACTTTATTATGATAGCAATTTTCACTTGCCTCTTCGAGGGGGAAGCCTCCAGCAGAGAAAATATCTATTACAATAATCTCCAAGACAAAATATCCAATGCCTCCTACACTTATTTTTACTAATTCTACCTTCTAAGGAAACTTCTAGAGGAAGATATTTCTAGAAGTGAAAGCTTCTATTAGGTATTCTTGCATTGACTTATTCTTCTTTATTTATTAGGCCTTATTAACTAATGTCATCCTTTATTAAATAGAAAACATATCCTACTAAATAATGACCCATGGAGAGGGTTTAGGATAAGATCATAAAATTCCCTCCCCCTTCAAAAGAAGCCTTGTCCTCAAGGTTGCAGGTGCGAAAAATGTTGAAGTATGGTCGTGGGTTCCCAAGTTGCCTCTTATGGTGTTGTGTCCTTCCACTTGATCAACACTTCCTTGATAGTGTGGCTACATAGTTGAAGTTCATGGTTATTGAGGATTGCCTCTGGTTGGAGCCACATGGAACCTTCTTCATCTAATTCTGGCAGGATCATTTGGACTCTACAATTCTGTCCCACCACTTTCTTGAGACAGGAAACATGGAACACCAGATGGATTTTGGAAGTAGAAGGAAGGGACAATTTGTAAGCCACAAAATCAATACACTTGATGATCTGGTAGGTTCCATAAAAATTAGTTTCCAATTTGTGACATCCCTGATATTTGAGAGATGTTTTCTTGTAAGGTTGGAGCCTGAGAAACACCTGATCACCTTCTTGAAAAACCATTTATGAACAATGTTGGTATGCCTATTGCTTCATGCAATTTTGGGCCATGTGGAGGTTATCCTTCAGATCCGCTAGAGTGGTTGTATGACCTTGCAACATTGCATCAATATATTGGACCTTCAATGTGCTAGGAAGATAGGTAGTGACTGTCAATGGCCTTTGGCCATACACTGCTTCATATGGGGTCATTTTAGTGGCCATATGATAGGAAGTATTGTACCACCACTCTTCCAAGGGAAGCCACTACACCCACCGGTGTTGTTTGTCTGAAGAAAAATAGTGCAAGTATTTTTCCAAACATTTGTTGATTACTTATGTTTGGTTGTTGGACTTGGGGTGATAAGTTTTTCTCATGTTCAGTTGGGTGCCCTGCAATTTAAACAACCCTTGCCAAAATGTGATGGTGAAATTTGGGTCATGATCAAAGACAATATAGGTTGGCATGCCATGAAGCTTGAAAATCTGATCAAGGAAGAATTTTTCTACGAGTGTTGGTGTGAAAGGGTGAGGTAAGGGACAAAAATGAGAATACTTGGAGAGGAGATCAACCACCACCATGATGACAGACTTGTCCCCATCTTTAGTAATTACCACTATAAAATCCATGGAGATTTTTGTCCATGGAGAAGATGGAATGGGTAAGGGTTGTAGGAATCCTAGAGACTTGACCATTTCCCCTTTATTACATTGGCACACCTCACATTCTGTGACAAATTGAAGTATATCCTTCTTCATGCCTGCCC
>CBVK0101411906.1:0-24230 GCA_900067695.1 Picea abies | reverse complement strand
GCTCCAACTAACTTGCAATGGGGAAGAGTGCTTCAATATATAACAAAATAGGTGAGAGCTCCCATGAGGGAGGGCGCACCGCGCACCATGTGGAGAGGGAGGGCGCACCAAGTGTGAGAGGAGAGCCACCAAGTGTTGAAGAGATGGCTACCACCTCTCAACTAACCCAAAACGTTGCCAAGTGTAAAGGATGGGAGGGTGTAGGTGTGCCACCTCTCAAGAGGTGGGCTGCCACATGTGGGAATGCACCACCTCTCAAGAGGGGTGCACCTCTTTATTGGCATGTGCTCCAAATCCATGTCTACATCATCCAATCAAACCTCAATCACATCGATTTTGTCTTCAATGATTTCCACCTTGAGTTTTGTGCATTTATTTCGTCTCAAACATGTCCCCACATGTTTCCTTAATTTGTGCCCTTGCTGATTTTTTATGATTTTATTTAACTTTTTTGGGTTTTGTGAGCAAAAATGACTTTTAAGTGATTAAAATCACTATTTTTGCTCAACTAAGTGGGTACTTAAGTAATATGGGTGCTCTAGGTCCAAAAATAAGCATCCCCATGGCATATTAAGTCCCCTAGTACCACTTTTTTAATATATATATTTTTTTAATTAAAAATTGTCAAATTCTGGCAATTTTTTAATTCACTGAAAAAATTAAAAAAAAATCCTAAGGGGGACTTAGTACATTTCCATAAGACTCTAGGAGAATATTTAGCATGGTAATATACATTAGACACTAGGCTTAGATCCATGCTCAAGCCTAACCATGGGCATATACTCCAGCTCTGGAGGGATTGAGTGAAAAAACTCATAAATAATAAATTGCCTTAAAACGGAAAAATATAATTAGTAAGTAAAAAAAAACACTCCAGAGTATAACTCACGCTTAGGACTTAAGGTAGCTAAGACCTTTTACAAGTTCATCATGCAACATCTCTTATTACAATTTTTTATGGAAATGTAAAAGAAAAAGGGTGGTCTTTATGACTTTTTGAACTTTGAATTTTGAACAACAATGTTCAAACTTTGGCGGCTCGTTGGAAGTTCATCCTAGTGCAACTTTGATGGATAACATTGGCTCCATATGGGGACATGTGCTTGATCTTTTATTCTTTAAAGGAAAGTGTACGAGAATCCAAAATCACATGACCTGCATTCACCGAAATTTTGTCAATGACATGCCATATATAAAATCCAATACTAAACATGAGTTGCAGAAATAATATACATGTATATATACAACATTTTTTGAAAGAAATAAACTATGTACAACATTTTACAAATTTAAACTATGTACAGGAAATAAATGAATTTAAAGTAGAGATGATAGGGTTTAGAGAATATGATACAACAGATGTCCCATGGACATCAGATGACTTCGTTGAAGAAGAGCTTGAGAAGTTGACCATTTACTGGTAGTGTCAACTTCTCACCGTCCAATCTGCTTAGGACAAAATAATTCTTTCTAGCTACATCCTGGATAATATAAGGCCCTGCCCATAAGCTATCAAACTTGTTGTAGCTTCCTGACTTCTCTCTTCGTTTGTCCCATAGGAGGACTATATCACCTGCCTGGAAATCCCTTTGTCTTGAGGACTTATCGAAGGTCCTTTTTATCTTTTCCTGATTTTTTATACTTTGATCAAGGGTTTTTCTTCTGTTTTCATCCAACTCAATTATCTGATCAATCCTGTTTCGATGAAAATCTTAGTCTAAGCCATACTTCTGGACAAACTGATACACTGGAAGCTTGAGATGAACTGGCAAAGTGACATCAAGGCCATAAACCAATTCGAAGGGACTCTTCCCTGTTGAACTCTTCTTCGTGATCCTGTCAGCTCAAAGTGCAAACGTGATCTTATTATCCAATGATCTCTTGTTATCCCCAACAGTTTTCTTAAGAATTGTCTTCAAGTTCTTATTGCTAGACTCAGCAAGGCTATTACCCTGGGGATAATAATTTGATGAGTGGGATAATATAATGTCGTATTTGAAACATAATGAGGATAGCTCTGTGGAGCTAAAGGCCTTGGCATTATCAGTAGTTATTTTTGTTGTCACCCCAAATCTAGTGACAATTCTGTCTTCAAGAAAGTCCATGACCACTTTATCGGTTGCCGACTTGGTGGGTATAACTTCTACCCATTTAGTGAAATAATCAGTGGCTGTGATTATCCAAGTATAGCCATTACTTGAATTATCTTTGAACTGACCAATGAAATCAAGCCCCCACTACTGAAAAGGGGCTTCCACTACTACTGGCTGTAATGGTAAGGCTACTAGCTTCTGCTTCCTAGTAAACAACTGACACTACTGACAATCCCTAACTATTTTGTGCGCATCTGAAAATATAGTAGGCCAATAGTAACCTGCTCTGAGAATTTTGTGGGCGGTGGTTTTGGCTGCAAAGTGCCCATCACAAAATCCTGAATGAAAATCAACCAAGAGTCTTTTGGACTCAAGCTCATCAACACATCTAAGTATTACCCCATCGGGGTTCCTCCACCCCAATCCATCCTGAATAATACAATACTTAGTTGCCTTTAATCTCAATGCTCTTCTTTTGTGACCAATCAAGTGACTAGGGCATGTGAGATTAGAAAGGAAGAAAATGATATAAGCATACCATTTGTGTTGTTCTAACCTTTGAAGTTCTGGAGATAAAGCAGGCTCGGCTTGGCTGTTTTGACAGACTAGGTTCAAAGCTTGTTCATTGCCTTCAGTTAGCATTTCAGCTAATCCTTGACCTTTGATTAATTTGGTGGGTTTTATCTCTAGATCATACCCGTGTATTTTCGAAACCCACTTTCCCCTGACCCCCAAGCAGGCTTGTTGTCCAAGGATATCTTTAATCGCAGGGTGAAGTACATACCCCACAACTTTTGAATATCCTATGTAGACTTGAAAATGCTTAAGGGACTTCACCAGGGCATATGCTTGCTTTTCCATAGTTGTATAATTAATCTCTGAATTCTGCAATGCCTTACTCATGAAAGCAATGGGTTGCTCTTGACCATCGTCATTCTTTTGGAGCAACATCCCTGCTATAGTATCCTCAGAAGCAAAGGAGAAAATTTGAAAGTTTTTGGCATAGTTTGGACTAATTAGTACAGGAGATTTACCAATTGCGTCCTTAATACTTTTGAAAGCTCTTCTTCCTTCTTTTGTCCACTTAAACTTGACATCCTTCTTTAAAAGTCTTTGGATGGGTTTCAAAGTTTCGGCCAAATTTGGGATGAACCTTCTTACAAAGTTAATTTGACCAAGGAAGGATTGCAAGGCTTTCTTGGTTTTGGGTAAAGGGACTTGTTGTATGGTTTGCACCCTTTTTGGGTCCATTTTCACCCCATCTCCATCTTTTGTTATGATATGACCCAACAATTTTCCTTCATCAACTCCTAATATTGACTTGGCCGGATTTAAGGAGATACCATACTTTCGGCATCTTTCAAACAGTTGTCTGAGATGACTTATATGATCAGATCTTTCTTTTGAAAACACAGTCAAATCATCCCGGTATATCTCGATGATCTTGCCCATCAACTCGTGGAAAGAAAAATCCATGGCTCTCTGAAATGTGGCCCCTACATTTAATAATCCAAAGGGCATTCTAAGGTACTCAAAGGTGCCCCATGGTGTGGTGAAAGTTGTCTTATTTTGATCCTCTTTCCTCACCAACACTTCTTGTATCCAGAGAAACCATTTAACATAGACATTATTTTTGACCCAGTAACTCTTTGCAATAGAGTTTCCATGTTGGGCAAGGGGTAATTATCCTTAATGCATGCAAGATTCAGATTTCTAAAATCCATACATAGTCTTATTCCCCCATTTTTCTTTCTAACTACTACCAAGTTAGAAAAACATGAAGAATGACTTGTCGGGGCAATGATGCCAGCATCCAACATCTTTTTGAGTTCTTCTTGAATCAAAGGTGCCAACTTAGGATTTATTCGCTGCTGGAAAGGATTTGTGTCTTCTTTGAGTGGGATAGTATGTTGAAATACATCATGTTTATAAGCTTTGAGTTCATCATATGTAAAAGAAAATACATCCTTATACTCACTGACAAGACTTATTAATTGTTTTCTTTCTTTTTCTGAAGTACCCTTTCCGATTTTTATGAGCCTTGGGACTTCTTCTGTCCCAATGTTTACTTATATATAGCTGCCAGGTTTTATTACTTCCTTTTTCTTCTTGTGCATGTCATGCCTGTCAAGCCCGTCAAAGATCTTTTCTAAAGCAGTTATTCCCCTAGGGGTTGGATTCTTTATTGAGTCATCCTCCTCAGGATAATCTTTTCCTTCTTCTTTATAACTGACCTTGAAATATGAGAATTCTTGAACATTATGAATGAATCTTAGGATTTGTTTGTCATCTCTGAACACTTGCCAATGATCAACATTGTCTGGAACTGAAGGTCTAAAGATTATTTCCAATTTTTCTTCTCCTTTGATTAAATCTTCTGAAGGTTGGAGGGTTGAAGATGCAACTGCCAAATTGTCGGCTAGACTGTTCTGATCCCTAGGTACTGAAATGAGATCCATATCATCAAACATTTCTATGGTATCCCAAATTGCATTTCTGTATCTCCTTAATCTTTCACTTTTGCATGCAAATTTATTTTTAACCTGGAGAATGACTAAGTCTGAGTCACGCTTGACATTTATTATTTTTATCCCCATATCTTTTGCAATTTCTAGGCCAAGTAGAAGTGCATCATACTCCGCCACATTATTTGTTGCATCAAATTCTAATCTAAATGCAAAATTGTAAGACTTTCCTGTTGGTGAAACTAGGAAAATCCCACCTCCTTTTCCTGATCTTGAATGCACACCATCAAAGTTCATCTTCCAAGCTTTATTACTTTCCTTTTCATCCTTAAACTTTTCCTCAACCACTGCTAGGAAGTTTGAACAAATAGAGAAATTTCCCATCTCAGATGTTTGGCATAGGAACTTATTGAACTGCTCTTTAGGGTCTTCTATAAGGTATTTCCTTTCTTTATCTCTAAAGAGCCTGAAACTTTCGGTTGATGGAGGCAGGTATGGGATAGTTGCAAAGGATAAATTCATGTTGATGCAACCACCCATGTGAGCTCCCCATTTTCTTGAGAGAAGCATACCCCAAGCATCTGGTACATCAATTACAAGCACATCCATCTCAAAAGAAAAATCCGGGTGGAAAGCTAGCTTAACTGGCAGATCTATGATAATCCCCAGGGTTTCAACTTCCCTGGAATCCATGGCACATATGTTTTGATAGGGCCTTGTAACTTCAAGGCCTAGCCTTTGCATGATTCCTTTAGTAGTGATGTTGGATGAAGCTCCTGAATCATACATACAGTTATGTAACCATTGGTCATTTATTTCTAGAGACACAAAGAAAGGGGGATTCTCTTCCTTGGTTCTATCTTTGATGGTTAGAACCATTGGTGGGTCTCTGTGTAGTTCCTTTTCTTTTTCCTGATTCTTATCAACGTCTTGATTTTTTACAACCCTTTTACTATCAGGAACATTTATTGCTTTGAGTAATTTTTCCTTTTGTGAAGGAATTTTCAGAAGGTCTGATACTGGAACCAATATTTTAGCATTCGAAATCCAACTACCTAAATCAATAGATAGATCAGTAATTGGAAGGGGAGTAGTTACCTTGGGAAAATTTGTTTGAGATTTTCTTGCAGCTTCTCTCCCTTTTCTTTGGTAAACAATTCCCTTATGTCTGGCCATCTCTAAAATCTGCTCGTTTGTGGGCTTGTGTCCATAAATCTTGGTGACATTATCATACTCTTCGACCACTTCTTTTGACTGTTCACACCTTTCTTGAATTTGGAGCCAATGATCCATTGACAATGGGTGAGTTTCTCCAAAATTGTTTATGTGGTTAGAGCTTCTTGAATGCCCCACAAAGTTGTTTGTTGGAGGGAGGCCATGCTCATTTATTTGGCAAAATACTGGAAAAGTGGACTCTTCATGAAATTCCTCACATTCTCTACAAAAGGGTGGTATATCCTCATTTACCACATTATTAGATTCTAATTGATTAGGTGTCCTTTGTTCTTATTGAGGAGTTTTCTTTTGCCATCTTTCATTTCCGAGCCTCGGTTGGAATCTGTTATTCTGGTTTTGGGACCTCTCCATGGCTATCAACCTATTCTGCAATGCACTAAGTTGGGTAGCATGAGTGGCTTCCATTCTTTTAACCATCTCTATTATGGCCTTTAAAGGGTCATAGGATGGATCCTTATTATCTGGAACTGCTGCTTTTTCTTTAGGATCTAACTGTTTTGAAGAACTGCCTTGTGTGAATCCTGGAAGGTTTGACTTTCCTGAAGCTTGCATATTTTTTTCAATCTTGATAGCGGTTTCTTGATCATTTTTGAGGTCAGTGGGTTCTTTATCTCTTAATTGATATCTCATTTCACCACCGAATGCCTCAATGTAGTAGATCAAGATAGCACTCTCAAGAGGTTTGATGTCTTGGTGCATGCTTGAAACTAATTCATTGAACCTTTTGTTGAACTCATCAATGGTTTCATTTTCATTCTTCTTCATTGTGTTGAGGGCTGCCAAAAGATGATGGTGATCTCTTTTCTCCCCCCACTTTTCAGTAAAGGCATCAATGAGATCTCTCAAAGTTTTGAAGGTGTTATTCGGCTTGTCTTCATACCAGTCTGAAGCATCATCTTCTAAGGAAAGAACAAATAACTTCATTTTTACATCTTCATAATCATGTGTCGCACACCATTTATTTATACATCTCATGAATGATTTGACATGCATCTTAGCTGAAATAACATTATTGCCTTGAAAACTAGGAAGTTTTTCAATTGCCTTTTCAGGAATAGCATGTGGATAATTGTTTATTGCACTAAAATAACATGGAGCATATATGGCCATTTCTGAAAAATTACTACTAGCAAAAAGCAAGTGGATATCACAAATGGACTCAGTTCCTAAATGACTAAGTACTCTACGAAAAGAGGCTTTAGCTAACCTCCTTCGATAAACCTTCTCAGGTTCAGGAATGAAGTTAAGAATGCCTTCTGAATTCCTCCTTGTAGAATACCTAGTTAAATTGGAATTAAGTGGAGTCGCCAGATGGTTGAGGCTATTTCTGATAAACTACAAGCATAAAAAACTAAGTAAAAACAAGGAAAACCAAGTCGTGTTCTGGGAATAGAAAGATTTATCCCTGGCAACGACGCCAAAAATGTTGCCGCCTTATACACACCTGGGAGATGTGGAAGAAATCTTCAATCCACTCGGTGTGTCCTTGGGGGCAAGTGAGAGTTAAGGTGTTATCACCTAATCCTCAACTTCTCTGTCTAGGCCAACTCCTAGCGAAGCCAAGGGGGGTAGTCCCTAAAAAATATACTAAGGCTTTTAAAATAAGCTAAGTACATAAATGAAATCTAGGAGTTTATTATTCTTTTAAACCGTCAACCATAAACTGATAAACATGAAGTAAACATTCACCACGATATAATCAAATAAACATATACTTTCATCAAAAGGATACTAAGAAACAATTGTTAGATGCAAGTTTCATTCAAATTAAATAGATAACCAAATTTGAAATGAATCCTGTGGCTTTGCTGAGTGTGAAAATTGAGACCAGTGCCATAAAGTGAATCGTGGGCAATGTAGTTCGCGTGTTTTATTAGGATAAATTGATGTTTAGTTAATGAAATGGTTTGGGCCTCCTCGGAGGTTAACTCTTTGTTTGGAAACTTGCGGAGAGATTTACCTAAACCCAATGGTCTCACCGGTAAAACTCACTCAAAGTGTTGGATGTCCAAAACGAGTGGGAAGCCAGGTCCCGAGAGGGTCCGTCTTACTTCGCAGGTCACTTCAAGGCGTTTTCCCGCGCATTAAGTTAACTACTTTAGAAGTTGTCCTAATTAAACTATCAACCACTAACCAACACAGCGTGTATGAAACTTAATTCCAGCAGATCGAGACTAGCTCACAACTGGAAGGGTCAGGAACTGCACTGTGAGTTGAGGGGAATTTGTTTATTTTATAACAAGTAAAATAAATGACTGAATTGAAATGTGAGACTAATTACTAATCCACACTGACCAGGCCTCTTTCGAGGCGCTTAGGGGATAGTTTATTTCCAACTTGAAATTGCAAGAAAAGTAAAGATAATCTAGCAATTAGTGTTCTACTTTGAAAAAGGAAAACTAATCTAAATGTTGATTGTGCTTTGTGAAGGATTGAAGATTACTTTAGCTTGCTTTAATTATGCAAAATCAAGTCTAAGCTAAAACTTGCAAAAATTGACACCACCACCGAAACACCGTTCCCCCAGGGGGAATGAAAAGAGGGAGCTTGTAGTCCCACTGATTTTATTAAAGATTTGCACGAAAATTTATGGAAGTGATTTTTGACCATTCATTAGGGGGGTCACAAGTCTTTACAATGCTTTACAAAGGTTTATTAAGTAAAATAGGTGCTCCTGAGGGTCCTAGATGCTCCTAATCCACCCCAAACGGACAAAGTTTCTTCGTATTTGTTCATCAACCTGCACAAAATAGTGAACAAATGAAAGAAAAAGATGCCCAAAAACACTTTGGAAGTGTCTTGGGTTATTAGTAAAAATCTACAAAAACTTCTAAGTTAAATTCTACGAAAAATAACGAAAATGAACTAAGGAAGGCAAGCTAAAAGCTTGTTTCCTTAGGATCTTTTCTGCTATTTTAGAACAACAATATAAGGGTACTCAAATTACCAAATATGAACTTTCAAAGATCTTTTGAAGCAAACCAATTTCAACCTTTTAATATAGAAATTGAAACTAGCTAAAATTACTTAGAAGACTTTGCTGAATCTACCCTTTTGAGATATAAAGCTATGAGCACTTAGTAGATCTAGAAAAGTAATTATGCAAAGTAAACAATGAACTTTTATAACAAATTTCTTCTTTGCATGAAAGTAACCAAGTAACCGGAAAACTTTTGAGAGAGTTTGAGAGAGGAGAAAGAGAGGACTTGAAGTGCTTGGATCCCTTGAGCAATGGAGTCACTTTGATGACTAGGCAAAGATGAGAAGGTTGTCCAACTCCTTGAAGAATGAAAGATGCAAGCAAACTCCTTCACTTCTTCTAGGTGAGATGATCTTGTCTAATTCACAAAACCCTTTGCAATGAACTTGTTAGATAAGGTGTTACCTACACAAAAGACTCAAGATGGCACATTAGTTTTAACATAAATTTCACATGCATATCAATCTTAGATGTAAATGCCCAATAGAACTGAAATACAAGATATTACCAACTCTATCCAATTTGAATAACAATATTCCTATAGATTGGCAAATACTTAACAAGATATAAAGCAATGTATGAAACAAAATCACCTCATATGGACCATATTCACCAAGACAAGAGCCACACCACCATAGATCTTGACCTCCAAAGTCTTTATTCCATTAGCATAAGAAAGATATTACAATGATAGAATCACAACAAGTTATTCTTCTCAAGCTCCAAGCTAACCAACAAAAGGAGAGAATGCTTGCATATATAACATTTTGGGTGGAGGTCCCAATGAGGAGGGTGCACCAAGTGGTAGAGAGTGAGCTGCCAAGTGTGGGATGAGGGGCTTCCACCTCTCCCATATCCAAAACACATGTCCAACCAAAGATTTGTAACATAAGGGTGCACCACCTCTCAATGTTGTGGGCTGCCACCTCAAGGTTGCGCCATCTCTCCAAGAGGGGCGCACTTCCCAAAATGCACATGCTCAAATCTCCATACCACATCATCAATCAACCCTCAATCAAATCAGATTTGTTCCCTTTGACCATCTCCTTGACTTTTGTGCTTTTATTTTGCCTTTAACATGTCCCCACATGTTCCTTTATTTTTTCCCTTGCTGATTTTTATTGATTTTATTTGACTTTTTTGGGTTTTGGGGAGTAAAATTAATTTTAAGTGATTAAAATCACTAATTTTAGTCAAACAAGTGGGTACTTAGGTAATATGGGTGATCTAGGTCCAAAACTAAACATCCCCATGGCATATTTAGTCCCCTAGTACCACTTTTTTAATACATCTTTATTTTTTAATTAAAAATTGTCGAATTCTGGCAATTTTTAATTAACTGAAAAAAATTAAAAAAAATCCTAGGGGAGACTTAATACATTTCCATAGGACTCTAGGAGGATGTTTATCATGGTAATATACATTATACATTAGATTTAGATCCATGCTCAAGCCTAACCATGGGCATATACTCCAGCTCTGGAGGAATTGAGTGAAAAAACTCATAAATTATAAATTGCCTGAAAACGGCAAAATATAATTAGTAAGTGAAAAAACACTCTAGAGTATAACTCACGCTTAGAACTTAAGATGGCTAATACCTTTTACAAGTTCATCATGCAACATCTCTTATTACAATTTTTTATGGAAATGTAACGAGAAAAAAGGTGGTCTTTATGATTGACTGAACTTTTGAACTCTGAATTTTGAACAAATAGTGTTCAATCTTTGGTGGCTCGCTGGAAGTCCATCCTAGTGCAACTTTGATGGATAACAGTCCCTTGGGAGTGGATAGATAATGTGGTCACCTATTCCATGCCTAAACAAGCTTGCAACATCTCATGGAACTCAAAAATGCTGCTCCGTTATCTTTTTATGCCTTGAGAAGGAATTGGCCAAGGGTCCCTGAAATGGTTTGGGATGTGATTTGCAGCTGAGCATAAAATGAAAACTGAGACTCAGATTGAGGAACCTTCGACTCCATTGGATTACTATGATAAGATTTCAACTAAACCACCCGTCACTCCCGGGTTCCATGTCTCTTAAGTTGCTTTACTCATTGATTTCGAGAACTAGTGTTTTGCTCAGTTTGAAGCAATGCATCATTTGGACTAAGGGGTCCAATTTATGAAACCACCCCTCGGGAGCAGATGGATAATGTGGTCACCTAGTCCATGCCTAAAAAAGTTTGCATCATCTCACGGAACTCAAAAATGTTGCTCTATTAGTCTTTTATGCCCTGAGGAGGAATTGGCCAAGAGTACTCGAAATGGTTTGGGATGTGAACTGCAACTAGGCATATCACGAAAACTGAGAGTCGAATTGAGGAACCATCATTTCCGTTGGATTCCTGGCATAGGATTTTAGCTAGAGCATCCCTCACTCCCAATTCCAATCCATCAGAAGTTATATTTTTTGATTGATTTTGAGAACTAATGTTTTGCTCAGTAAGAAACAATGCAACATTTGGATTTATGGGTCCAATTTAGGAAACCATTCCTCGGGAGCGGATGGACAATGTGGTCACCTATTCCATACCTAAACAAGCATGGAACATCTCATGGAACTCAAAAATGTTTCTCCATTAGACTTTTATGCCCTGAGGAGGAATTGTCCAAGAGTCCCCGAAATGGTTTGGGATGCCACTTGCAACTGGGCATAAAAGGAAAAATGAGACTCGGATTGAGGAACCGTCAACTTCGATGGATTACTAGGATAGGATTTTATCTAGAGCATCCCTCACTTCCAGGTGCCATGCATCGCAAGTTTCTTTACTCATTGATTTTGAGAACTAGTGTTTTGCTTAGTTTGAAACAATGCAACATTTGGATTAAGGGGTCCAATTTATGAAATCATCCCTTGGGAAAAAATGGTTAATGTAGTCACCTAGTACATGCCTAAACAAACTTGCAGCATCTCATGCAACTCAAAAATGTTACTTCGTTAGGTTTTTATGCCTCGAGGAGGAATTGGTCAAGAGTCCCTGAAATTGTTTGGGATGCGACTTGCAATTGGGCATAAAATGAAAACTGAGACTTGGATTGAGGAATCGTCGACTCCGATGGATTAATAAGATAGGATTTCAGCTAGACCACCCCTCACTCCCAGGTGCCATGCCTCAGAAGTTTCTTTACTCATTGATTTCGAGAACTAGTGTTTTGCTCAGTTTGAAGAAATGAAACATTTGGATTAAGGGGTCCAATTTATGAAATCATCCCTCAGGAGCGGATGGATAATATGGTCACCTATTCCATGCCTAAGCAAGCTTGCAGCATCTCACAGAACTAAAAAATGTTGCTCCGTTAGTTTTTTATGCCATGAGGAGGAATTGGCCAAGAGTCCCCGAAATGGTTTGTGATGCGACTTGCAACTAGGCATATCACAAAACTGAGATTCGGATTGAGGAACCGTCGTCTCCGTTGGATTCCTGGCATAGGATTTTAGCTAGCGCACCCCTCACTCTCAGTTCCAATCCCTTAGAAGTTGTTTTTTTCATCTATTTCGAGAAATATTATTTTGTTCAGTAAGAAGCAATGCAACATTTGGATTTAGTAGTCCAATTTAGGAAACCATGCCTCGAGAGCAGATGGAGAGTGTGGTCACCTAGTCCATGCCTAAACAAGCATGCAACATCTCATGGAACTCAAAAATGTTGCTCCGTTAGGCTTTTATGCCACGAGGAGGAATTGGCCAAGACTCCCCGAAATGGTTTGGGATGCCACTTGCAACTGGGCATATCACGAAAATCGAGAGTTGGATTGAGGAACTGTCATCTCCGTTGGATTCCTGGCATAGGATTTTAGCTAGATAACTCCTCACTCCTAGTTCCAATCCCTCAGAAGTTGTTTTTTTCATTGATTTCAAGAACTAGTGTTTTTCTCAGTAAGAAGCAACGTAACATTTGGATTTAGGGGTCCAATTTAGGAAACCATGCCTCGGGAGTGGATGGACAATGTGGTCACCTATTCCATGCCTAAAAAAGCATGAAACATCTCATGGAACTCAAAAATTTTGCCCCATTAGGCTTTTATGCCCTGAGGAGGAATTGGCCAAGAGTCCCCGAAATGGTTTGGGATGCCACTTGCAACTGGGCATAAAACGAAAATCGAGACTTAGATTAAAGAACCGTCGACTTTGATAGATTACTGGGATAGGATTTCATCTAGAACATCCCTCACTCTTGGGTGCCATGCCTCGAAAGTTGCTTTACTCATTGATTTCGAGAACTAGTGTTTTGCTTAGTTTGAAGCAATGCAACATTTGGATTAAGGGATCCAATTTATGAAATCATCCCTCAGGAGCGGATGGATAATGTGGTCATCTAGTTCATGCCTAAACAAGCTGACAGCAAGTCACAAAACTCAAAAACGCTACTCCGTTAGGTTTTTATGCCCCGAGGAGGAATTGGCCAAGAGTCCCTGAAATTGTTTGGGATGCGAATTGCAACTGGGAATAAAACGAAAAATGAGACTTGGATTGAGGAATCATCGACTTCAATGGATTACTAAGATATGATTTCATCTAGGCCACCCCTCACTCCCGGGTGCCATGCCTTAGAGGTTTCTTTACTCATTGATTTCGAGAACTAATGTTTTACCTCCATCTTGTGCCATTGAGTGGTTTGTCTTGTTTTTCCATTTATCTTTCAAGTAATCTCTAAGTTTAATAGTTTCCTACACCTTGGGAGAGAAACCCCCAAAATCGTAAGGTTAGAGATAAGTAATGTGTTAATGATATTTTCATGCTTTATGGGTTAAAATCATCTAGATATAGATCTCTTTCACACATATATATTTAATATAATCCCTTGGGTCATAATCTACTTGCATGTTCTAAGCCATCTTAAGATCTATCGTGTTTACATGCTCTAATCCAACACACTAAATGGTTAATGCTTTGATGGTTTAATAAATGGTTTTCCTTTTCATGCTTTCTCACACTTAAGGCCATTTTCCATCACTTGAGTTAATGTGTTGTTGGATATTTTGATAGTGTAGGCACACATCTAAGTTTTCAAGCTTTCTCTTTCACACTTAATGCTTTCTCTTTTAATGCTTCAAATCATAAGATAAGTGGTAATAAGCTTGAGTCTGATTCTTTCTTTGGCAAGTTGTTCTTGCCCTTGTTCATTAACATTCTTTTATAACAAGCTTTCATGTTAATGATTTAATCAATGGTGATGAACTAAATCGTTATTTAGCTTACTCTTACATGCTTTATATGTGTTAAAGTGCTTCATTTTCATGCTTAAATAACACACTTTACAAGCTGCAATAAGTTTCGATTTTGGCAATAAATCACCAATTTAAGGCACCTAAAAGTCACCAAAACACTCTCTAATACACCTAAAAGTCTAACCAAGTGATATATAAACTTAATAGTCTTTATAGGGTACCTTGAACCACCATCTTCACCATCTAAAACAGGGATTGAGGAGGGCAACAAAAGGTGCTAGGCCGGGGATGGTCTCACGACGCGCGACGTCCTTTCCATAAAAAAACAATTCTTAGGGTTGATCTGTGAATCTAGGGTAGGCCTTGTTGCCTCACTTCTTGAGCATCCAACAACCATTTGGAAATCAAGGGAAGAGGTTTTTGGTCAAACACTTAGCTAGGGCAATTAAAATTATTCAAATCTTAAAAACCCTTAACTCACTAAGCAACAAGTAAACCTTGGTTTAATTTAATTCATCTTGTGGTTTAATACTTGCAAACTTAAATCTTTCAATATCTTTTCCAAGTAATGCTGTGTGGTTAATCAACTAAGTGTCTTAATCATTGTGGAACACTTATGTTTAAATCTTTCAAATCTTCTAAGTGTCGTTGTGAATCTTTGAGTGTTGATGTTTCCATTGAGGAGCAGTCCAATAGAGTAAGTGTTATTGGGGCATGCTTAGGCTTAATGTGTTGATGATGCTTATGCCTTGATATTCTTTAATATCATGTACATTTAAACAAACATGGTTAGCTTGTTGTATTGTATCATTGTGTAACTAGCATTCTTTATTGTAATAAATTGTATCCAACATTTTTGAAGAGTAACTATTCTTTTGTAATCATATTGTAACAAAACACCCTTACATTTAGTTGACCCCTTGTCCAACCTTAGGCACTAGTCTTAGTTGACTTAGGGAAAGGTCTTTCTAGACATATAAACACTTGCATCTTGCATTGCTAATTTAGCATCATAGGTTGGGCTCCCCCCAAACCTTAGCAAATTAAAATCAACTCCTAGAACTTAAACTCTAAATCTTATCTAGAAACTAGGGACTACCCCCCTTGGCTTCCCTAAGAGTAATCCTAGTCGGAAGAGGTTCAATCCAAAGTGACAGCGTGGGCTTTGAACCTAGGCATTGTGCCTCCAAGTACACACTAAGTGAGCAGGACTTGGCTCACGTTTGCAAGTGTGTATAAGGACGGAAACATCTTTGGCGCCGTTGCCGGGGACAAGTTATTTATCCTTGGTCAAAACGACTTTAACTTGATTCTTTAAGAACTAAACAATAAAAATTTTAGTCCCTAAAATTATTTGAGCTTGCATTGGTTAGCTTTGTGTGATTCCTTTCCAAGTGGCGACTCCATTGAAAACATCTAGCAAGTATACTACAAGCAACAATCTTTGTGGGCTACTTGAAAGTCTTGGAAAAGAAGCACTCACTGATATCCAATTCTTGTTCCAAACTTAATAATCTAACCTTTGTTTTCCTTCTTGTTTTTTCTTTGTTGGATGCCCTTGTCTGTTTGATCAACTTGGTCATTTGGCGACTCCATTATAAAATAATTTGACAAAGAATTATTCAAGAAGGAACTCACGGCTTGTTTCGCTTCATCCTTAGACTTGAAAAGGTTTCTGGATGAAGCTAGCCTGTTCCCCTTCTTGTTGGATCCTTAGTAATTTTGGGTCCCAGATTTTTTTTCAATGAGCAAACTCACGAAACCTTTTAATTTTTCAGAAATGGTTGGTTATCCTAATGATATACCTGAAGATGTTGTTGACAATGTGCTTGAATTTCATGAGGGTGTTGATGCTTGTGCTCATGTCGAGGCCTTTTGGAAAATAATTGATGGTTGGCATGATCCACCTATCTATGATGATTCTCTTATGACATTATTTTCTTGGACTCTTTTGGAGGGCTAGGGAAGTGCTTTTGATTGGTTTCTTCTTCACAAGGATAAATCGATCAAGACCATACGAGACTTTCTGCATGACTTTTTGGAAAGATTTGGGGATGATCAGGATGGAATTTACAATGAATTGGTTGATGATTTTATGGAAAAATGGAAGAGGAAGAATCTTCCAGCTATTAAAACAATCAATTCAGATATAACGATTAATGCTCCACCAAATCCCATTGAGGAGCTTAATGAATTAATTCAGAACATGCATTTTTCCCATGAAGAACAGTGTGAAGCTATGAATGAACAGTTTGAGGCCATGAAAGACCAATTGGAGATCATGGAAGTTAACTTCACAGAAACTTATATTAAATATCCAAACCCCCTTGAACTTGAGCTTGAGAGTGAAAAAGATGAGGAAGTTCATGGGGAAATTCCGGATGGATCCATGTATGAGTCAGTCATCTATTTTGAGGCGGTAGAGGAGTTTGAGTTTGAAAATATTGAACATCTAGATAATTCAAGTCCCCACCCTTCTCCTGAGCAACCCATCTCTTTGAAGGAGAACCTTGACAACCTGGAGGAAAACAGTGTAATGGTTCCTGTGACATGTTCATTTTTGACATCTCAACCAAAGGATGAATTTATGCAGAATTGTGGGGAAATGGAATGCAACTTTAATTTATCAATGTCATATCATTATGAGTATTGGTTGGCCTTCCACCTTGAAAATCATGTGCAACAAAGTATTGAAATTTTACATGGCTTGTCAAACTCCCACGTTTGGTTGAATAGAGGAAGGAGCATGATTCTTTGCTGGTTTTTCCTCACAAAAAATTCCAAGTTGATAAAACTTGGGAAGGGGTCTTCTGTGAGTCATCCTGGGCAAGGATTCTTCAGACACTTGCAACGTCATTTCATCCATTGCATGGATGGTTGTAACATATCTCTAACCCTTCTTTGTATTTTAGTTTTGTATTATTTCATTCATTATGTCAAAATGTACTTAGAATTATTCTAGATTTCATTTTGTAAAATTTATGATGTTGTACTTTAGTTATTTCATTATGTAGATATTGTTTATAGCATTTGTTTATTTTATTATGTATATATGTATTCTTATGTTGGTTATTGGTGAGCACTCTATTTTGTAGGTGCTATATTCTCGTATGCTCTCTGTCTCATGTGAGAAGATCGAACACACGTCCCCATGTGAAGCCAGATGTTGACCACCTATCCAACTAGGGGGTCAACTCTATGTGCCATGAAGAGATGCATCATTAGATGCTCATTTGTCGAAGATTATTTGGTTCTACAGGGCATTTTTAGCCCCAACACTTATTTTTGTAAATGGAATTTTCGCACCCCTGCATGGGTTAATAATGTAATAGGTCTGCATTGGTCATAGTTAGGTCAGTTACCTTGGGATGGGTTCATTGGGAGAGTTCCTTTCACCGAGGATTTTTTATCCTCAGCTTATCAATTGGTCTTTTCAGCCTTATTGATTTCCCTTGAGTTTTTCCCTCACACTTGCAATAATTCCTCCAAAGTGGTGAAAGGCGTTCTAATGGGCTAGCCAAACCCTAGAGTTGTGCCCCCCTCCTAGGGATTATAGCTTGTGCTTGGTGGTGGACACTTGGCATTGATCCAAGAGGGGTGAGTTTGCCTCTCCAAGTATAAATAGAACCCCTCTCGCCCTCATTTCTTCACCATATCTTGAGCTATTGTTATGCTACTTGATTTTCACCACTCTCTCTCTCTTTCTTGTCCATCTTTCATCCATTCTTTGGCTCTTAGGGTTTTGGAGAAAGTATTTCTCCAAGATCCATTTTTGAGTAATAAAAAAGAATCTTTGGAGGATCTCAGAAGAGCAACAAGTATTTTTGTTCTTGCTTACATATGAGGTAATATTGTGAATTTGGTATGATGGTTGCATAGAGTAGATTCTTGGGTAAAGTGTTTTACTTGGGTAGATCTAACAACGAGTGTTCTTGTAGATCCATATATGTGGGTTTGAATAAGGTGCAAGTATTTCATTTTGTTAGCATATTCAACCATATTATCTTCTTGTATGCATATTATCTTGTCAAGTTTTGCAGGTTTGTCTTCAAGGGTTTTGTTGGGATTGCCTCAAGGAAGAGTCCTCCCTCAAAGCACACTAAAACTCCTTCTTTCTCATTCTTTTATTGTCGTTCATTCCATATATTATTTCAGCTAGCCTAACATAGTAGATTGGTCATTTTAATCTACTTGTATCATAAGTTTTTCATGAGAAAAATTTATGCCCTAAAAACATAAATTTTTCTTCATATTGTTGGTTGTGTGCAGCCTTTCCAGCAAGCATAACTTATTGGTTTTTGCAGGTTCTTAACAGATTGAGGGGGTTATGCTACCCAAAATCATCCACACAACACTCCAAGACCCTTCTCCTTCAAGTGGATAATAAATCTCAACCTTCCTCTTTCATTTTCTAGCTCTTTGTGTATAATTTCCTCACTTTTTAGTTAGTTTTGCTAGCTCATAGCTTGGGAGGAGAATTGGTACGGCCTACCTCCCACATGTGAGCTTAGGGTTAGCTTTATTTTGAAGTTTTTCCATTTATAAATCATCTTCTAAGCTAGGACGTAGGGTTAGTGAGCATATTGTTGATAGTTGTGTTGCTTACTTTCCTCTCAAACCCTTTGGCACAATAAAGGTAGGCTTGCCTCCATCTTGTGCCATTGAGTGGTTTGTCTTGTTTTTCCATTTCTCTTTCAAGTAATCTCTAAGTTTAATAGTTGCCTACACCTTGGGAGAGAAACCCCCAAAATCGTAAGGCTAGAGATAAGTAATGTGTTAATGATCTTTTCATGCTTTATGGGTTAAAATCATCTAGATATAGATCTCTTTCACACATCTATATTTAATATAAGCCCTTGGGGCATAATCTACTTGCATGTTCTAAGCCATCTTAAGATCTATCTTGTTTACATGCTCTAATCCAACACACTAAATGGTTAATGCTTTGATGGTTTAATAAATGGTTTTCCTTTTCATGCTTTCTCACACTTAAGACCATTTTCCATCACTTGAGTTAATGTGTTGTTGGATATCTTGATAGTGTAGGCACACATATAAGTTTTCAAGCTTTCTCTTTCACACTTAATGCTTCAAATCATAAGATAAGTGGTAATAAGCTTGAGTCTCATTCTTTCTTTCGCAAGTTGTTCTTGCCCTTGTTCATTAACATTCTTTTATAACAAACTTTCATGTTAATGATTTAATCAATGGTGATGAACTAAATCATTATTTAGCTTACTCTTACATGCTTTATATGTGTTAAAGTGCTTCATTTTCATGCTTAAATAACACACTTTACAAGCTGCAATAAGTTTCGGTTTTGGCAATAAATCACCAATTTAAGGCACCTAAAAGTCACCAAAACACTCTCTAATACACCTAAAAGTCTAACCAAGTGATATATAAACTTAATAGACTTAATAGGGTACCTTGAACCACCATCTTCACCATCTAAAACGAGGATTGAGGAGGGCAACGGAAAGTGCTAGGCCGAGGATGGTCTCACAGTACGCGCCGTCCTTTCCGTAAAAAATCAATTCTTAGGGTTGACCTGTGAAGCTAGGGTAGGCCTCATTGCCTCACTTCTTGAGCATCCATCAGCCATTTGGCAATCGGGGGAAGAGGTTTTTAGTCAAACACTTAGCTAGGGAAATTAAAATTATTCAAATCTTAAAAACCCTTAACTCACTAAGCAACAAGTGAACCTTGGTTTAATTTAATTCGTCTTGTGGTTTAATACTTGCAAAATTAAATTTTTCAATCTCTTTTCCATGTAATGCTTTGTGGTTAATCAACTAAGTGTCTTAATCATTGTGGAACACTTGTGTTTAAATCTTTCAAATCTTCTAAGTGTCCTTGTGAATCTTTGAGTGTTGATGTTGACATTGAGGAGCAGTCCAATAGAGTAAGTGCTATTGGGGCATGCTTACGCTTAACGTGTTGATGATGCTTATGCCTTGATATTCTTTAATATCTTGTACATTTAAACAATCGTGGTTAGCTTGTTGTATTGTATCATTGTGTAACTAACATTCTTTATTGCAATAACTTGTATCTAGCATTTTTGAAGAGTAACTATTATTTTGTAATGTTTTTAATTACATTGTAACGAAACACCCTTACATTTAGTTGACCCCTTGCCCAACCTTAGGCACTAGTCTTAGTTGACTTAGGGAAAGGGCTTGCTAGACATATAAACACTTGCATCTTGCATTGTTGCTTTAGCATCATAGGTTAGGCTCCCCCCAAATCTTAACAGATTAAAATCAACTCCTAGAACTTAATCTTTAAATCTTATCTAGAATCTAGGGACTACCCCCCTTGGCTTCTCTAGGAGTAATCCTAGACGGAAGAGTTTCAAGACAAAGTGACAGCGTAGGCTTTGAATCTAGGCATTGTGCCTCCAAGGACACACTAAGTGAGCAGGACTTGGCTTACGTTTGCAAGTGTGTATAAGGATAGCAACAGGGTCCAATTTATGAAATCATCCCTCAGGAGTGGATGGATAATGTGGTCACCTATTCCATGTCTAAACAATCTTGCAACATCTCATGGAACTCAAAAATGTTTCTTCGTTAGTTTTTTATGCCATGAGGAGGAATTGGCCAAGAGTCCCCGAAATGGTTTGGGATACGACTTACAACTGGGCATATCACAAAAACTGAGACTCAGATTGAGGAACCGTCATCTCTGTTGCATTCATGGCATAGGATTTTAGCTAAAACACCCCACACTCCCAGTTCTAATCCCTCAGAAGTTGTTTGTTTCATTGATTTCAAGAACTAGTGTTTTGCTCAGTAAGAAGTAATGCAACATTTGGATTTAGGGGTCCAATTTAGGAAACCATGCCTTGAGAGTGGATGGACAATGTGGTCACCTAGTCCATGCCTAAACAAGCATGCAACATTTCATGGAATTAAAAAATGGTTCTCCATTAGGATTTTATGCCCTGAGAAGGATTTGGCCAAGAGTCCCCGAAATGATTTGGGATGCCATTTGCAACTGGGCATAAAATGAAAAGTGAGACTCGGATTAAGGAACCATCGGCTTCGATGGATTATGGGGATAGGATTTCATCTAGAGAACTCTTCACTCTCGGGTGCCATGCCTCAGAAATTTCTTTATTTATTGATTTCGAGAACTAGTGTTTGTCTTAGTTTGAAGCAATACAACAATTGGATTAAGGGGTCCAATTTTTGAAACCATCCCTCATGAGCAGATCGATAATTTGGTCACCTAGTCCATGCCTAAACAACCTTGCAGCATCTCACGGAACTCAAAAATGTTGCTCCGTTAGGTTTTTATGCCCTGAGGAGGAATTGGCCAAGAGTCCTCGAAATGGTTTGGGATGGGACTTGCAACTTGGAATATCACAAAAAGAGAGACTCGGATTGAGGAACTGTCATCTTCGTTGGATTTCTGGCATAGGATTTCAGCTAGAGCACCCCTCACTCCTAGGTCCAATCCCTCAGAAGTTGTTTTTTTCATCGATTTTGTGAACTAGGGTTTTGCTTAGTTTGAAGCAATGCAACATTTGGATTTAGCGGTCTAATATATGAAACCATGACTCGGTGTTACAGGTGAATCCTCTTGCGGACAAGAGGATTCCTTCTTGGTATCTAGACCCCTAATACCAAGATAGAAAGGGTGCTATCATTAGTCACTAACATCCTTTTAGATCTAATTAAGATAATGAATGAAGAGGAAGAAGAAAAGTGTACCTTTTTAAATGGATTTTTTCCTCGCAAAGTCCAAGTTGAGCTTCAATCCCAAGCTCCTCGATAGGTCCTATAGAACAAACAAAGGTGCAACAATCTTCCTATTCTACTGATATTAGCTCAAATACAGATGTATCTATTGAAGACACGTTCATTTGGAACAAACATAAAATTGAAAGAAACAGGCCAAGCATGTATGTATATTAATGAGAACAAATGAAGAGTACTTACAATCCTCTGATGAAGGTGCAACAGCTTCTTCCAACTCTCCTTGTCCAACCCCTTTGCTCAAGTAATCTACATTGATTATGCTTCAATGGCATATCACTTATGGGATCATAAGTTTGGTGTAATTCTCAATATCCACCTATCTCTCTATCTGTCATGTACTGTATGTTGCCTATGAGATCATAGGTTTCATACCTCCAATCTTTTCATGTCCCTTTCACCATGAGAAGGCCTCCTTATATAATCTTGGAGAGACCCAACCACTTGAGATATATTTGGGATAATTTGATGATTTCTCTCCTTCAGTTGTGGATCTTCCCTAAGATCATGCATTGAACTCATATTCGAATCCAACCAACTTCAAAGATTGAGGGCATTCTTTCCTGATTTATCTCAACAAACCAAAATTCGCTCAGGAAGGGTAGCGCTCCCCCAAAAGGGTGCACAGAGCGTTTCAACGCACTGATGTTTCAACATGTTGGTGCTCCCTTACAGTGGGTAGGGGAGCGCTGCCTTCCAAAAATCATTTTTAAGTAGTTTTTTCAGTGGCAAAAGGCTTGTACTCCTTGTCAAGTGATTTCTCCTCTTCAAAACCAGTCTTTGAGGTGTCTTAAGTGTCCCTATGATGTTGTTAGAGGCACAACATAGGCAAGATGGCAGTTTTATGTTTGCGACACTTGTGGTCAAGATACGACACTTGCAGACAAAATGAAACACTTACAACATTTGTAATGATGACACTTGCGACACTATTGAAGTGAGTAATTTTGATGTGTAACACTCAGGAGCAGATGGACAAAGTGGTCACATAGTCCATACCTAAACAAGCTTGCAACATCTCACGGAACTCAAAAATGTTGCTCTGTTATCTTTTTATGCCTTAAGGAGGAATTGGCCAAGAGTCCCCGAAATGGTTTGGGATGTGACTTGCAATTAGACATAAAATGAAAACCAGGTCTTGGATTGAGGAACCGTTGACTTCGTTGGATTCCTGGGATAGGATTTCAGCTATAGCACCCCTTACTTTCGGGTTCCATGCCTTAGAAGTTGTTTTACTCATTGATTTCGTGAATTAGTGTTTGGCTCAGTTTGAAGCAATGCATCATTTGGATTAAGGGGTCCAATTTATGAAACCGTCCCTTGTGAGAAGATCAATAATGTGGTCACCTAATACATGCCTAAACAATCTTGCAATGTTTCACAAAACTCAAAAATGTTGCTATGTTAGGTTGTTATGCCCTAAGGAGGAATTGGTCAAGAGTCCTTGAACTGGTTTGGGATGCAACTTGCAACTTGACATATCACGAAAACCGAGACTTGGATTGAGGAACCGTCATCTCCGTTGGATTCCTGACATAGGATTTAAACTAGAGCATGCCTCACTCCTGGGTCCAATCCCTCGAAAGTTTTTTTTTCATTGATTTTGAGAACTAGGGTTTTGCTTAGTTTGAAGTAATGCAACCTTTGGATTTGGGGGTCCAATATATGAAAGCATGCCTCGAGAGCGGATGGACAATGTGGTCACATAGTCCATTCCTTAACAAGCTTGCAGCATCTCACGGAACTCAAAAAATGCTGCTCTGTTGTATTTTTATGCCCTGAGGAGGAATTGGCCAAGTGCCCCCGAAATGGTTTGGGATGGGACTTGCAATTAGGCATAAAACGAAACCGAGTCTCAGATTGAGGAACCGTTGACTCCGCTGGATCACTGGGATAAGATTTCATCTAGAGCACCCCTCAATTCCGGATGCCATGCCTCAGAAGTTGCTTTACTCCTTGATTTCAAGAAATAGTGTTTTGCTCAGTTTGAAGCAATGCAACATTTGGATTAAAGGTGTTGATTAAGGTTGGTTTTCATTGATGTCAACCCTTGAATAAAGCCCCATAGCACAAAGTTTTGGGTAATGGACCCAAGATTGTTTGATGTAAATATGACTCATTATTGTTTTGTCATGGTTGATAAGAAGTAAATATGGATGAACTGCAAAGTGGTCCTCTTATGGTGAAAGCCCTCATGGGAAGACACTTTGCGGAGTAAGAGAACCCATGCTTAATTGTGGAATAATGAGATGAAGGACAGTGAATTTGTCAGGGAAACTATCCTAGATGGATAGTGCTTATCATGCCATTTTCGGTGGTATGTAGAATGTCACATAACTCACGGTTAGAGAGTTATGACCATGTGAAGTTGGAGAACCCAGGTTTGGGTAATGGACCCAAGTTTGTTTGATGGATAACGATATGATTTTTTCTATATTTGAAGGTAATACTATTCTAGATGGATAGTACATGTCATTCCATTTCTGGTGGTATGTGGAATGTCACATAACTCCTCA
>CBVK0101411892.1:0-12243 GCA_900067695.1 Picea abies | reverse complement strand
ACCCCCAGAGTATCAGATCTCAGTGACAAAACAGTAGTTCAGCAGTAGATATCTGGATCAGCTGGATCAGGGATATTTCATTTTGTTGCCCCAGTTAGCACTTGTGTTGGGACTTTTCATAAGGGTGCTAGTTCAGGTGGTAACAAGGAGGATGTCTCAATTGCAGATATACAAGCACAATTCTTACAACAGGAAAAACAATTCTTACAGTAGCATACACATATAATCCAACAACAGAATCAAGTGATTGCTGAATTGGCTAATCAGATCATAGATCTGAAGTCGCAGCCCCACATCAACACCCTTCTCTAGCCTACATTGGGATCTGTTACAACTAGAAAATGAAAAAATAATTGGCATTCTTTCAACAGCATTGCATAGGTCATATGTATGTTGGCAGCTTGGATTTGTCTTTTCTTTCATATGATTAGGAGATACTCATGTCCTTTGAGGCGTGTTTGAGTGTTGAGGTCATACATTTGGACGCAGTTTTGCACATATGATAGTGATTCACCTTTGGGGGCATCTTCTACATATTTTTAATCATAATTTTTCATCAAGGATTTTTGTAAGTCATGATCACATATCCTAAGGCATAAGTTACGTATTTGGAGGCATTTCACACCAATGAAGCTTTTAGGAGAGCTCCTCATTGTAGGGGCACATATGTCCATGAGATTCAATTTGTAAGTAGTTTGTTAACAATGCCCACTATCTTTAGTAGATATCTTTCGATAAAGTGCCCAGATTGTCCACCTGATTAATGCCAGTAGGTGCAGAGTAGATGACACATTTCATAAATGTGGTCATAATAGAAAATCCAACCAATATTGAGGGAGTGATGGTGATTTCAAATTTGTTTGAAGGAATGTCCTAGCTCTGCATGGCATTCTTTTATCATCCCAAGGAGTATTTCCTACCTTGAAGAACGCCTTCTTTGACTTGTCATCTATTATTATTTTATGAGGGTAGTTAAGGAGTGGTTATCTAAAAAAGATCTCCAAAGGAAAGGGAAGACAAATGGCATAAGGAGGCATCTTGCATGGGCAAACTAGCCCAAGCTAGTAGAGTGTTTTTCCTAGGAGGATGCCAAGTGGCATCAAGCATTCACTGAAGGACTAGTTCTTGCATTTGGAGTGACTTGCCTTGGAAGGCTCATAATATAATATTTTAATTATTTTTCTTGGAGGAAGTGTGGATCTAGGGATCTTTAGAGCTTTCTCAGTAATAATTTATTGTAAATTAGTAAGGGAGAAAAGCTATAAAATGAGAGGCACTTCTCACTTGCAAATTACATGTTCAGGTGGAGAAAATCTCCCTTAGAAGGCCAAGGGTATTGCAAATTTGTAGCTTACAGGGATGAAAAGTTTGGATGAATTATGTTATCTTTTGCTGGAGTATAGATCATATTGATGCTAGGGCTTCCATATTAAATTCTGCTGGTATATATCTTTATCTTCAGATCTATTATAGTATTACATACTTCTTATGGATTGTTTGGATGCTAGGAAAGGACGTTTTGGAGAGGTATTCATGCCCTCCTTGTTCCTTGATGTAATTAATGTTTGTCAATGAAGATTAAGGTTGCTGTTCACTCTCATTTGATAGCTGTTGCTGATCTCTTTGCTTTATTAATTGTATCATATGCTGGTTTGTTTTGAGATGGTAAATGACAAAGCATCTTAATGAGCTTATCATATAGTTCTTTGCATCAATGTGATTGAGTTAATTGGTGATGTTCATGTATAACATAACTTGCTGATTTCTCCTTTGCATTATAAACTTCTTCATCCAGTAATTCTGACTCCATTTGCCCAAAGGACAAGGCACTCGGTCTTACTTGTTTTCTCACCCTCTATTTATAGAAGATCATTTAACACACAAATCATAAACTAATTTTCAGATCTGTGCTAATAAACAGATTAGTGCTTTGATCTTAGGGAATCCCCCCTTGTGCTTAAAGTGAAGGAAGGTTCTACTGAGGTGATAGTGGGTAGAACTTCCAAGAGTTACTTTAGGGTTTGTACTTATCTTTTGTGCAGATCCAGGAGGTAACAGGACCCTAAAATAACTCTACCCCAGTTTTCCAGTACGTTTGATGGGGAACAAGTGGATGCATCGATTAGATCTCTCTCCTTATATTTTAAACATAAAGCTGAACTATCAAAGCATGATAAGATCACTTTGGCAGCCTGTCACCTCCAGGATCTGGGGGTTCAATGGTGGGGAAATACCCAGCATACTTGGATTGCAAACACCTCTTTTTGTGTAGAAATTAAGGATGGGTGGAGGACACACACTACTATGCCATAACCTGTTGGAATGATTTCTGAATAGCTCTTCGTGAGTGTTTCTATCCTGTTGGGTTGTGTGAAGAATTATGGGCAAAGTGGTTTCAACTGTGGCAATTTTCTAGCCAGACGGTGCACCAATATATTGAGGTCTTCAACAAATTACATGTGCAACTATCCATTTCAGATCTCGAACACATACTAATTATAAAGTTTAATTCTGGTTTATTATCTCAACTATGTAATGAAGTCGCCCTAGTCCATAGTACATCTCTTTCCTTGGCTTTCCAAAATGCTCTTGCCGCTGAAAAGAAGCTGGGTAAGCACCCTTTTGACTTTTGTTCTCAGTCTCAGCTATCTCCTGATCTAGTGACCGCCCTCATTGCTTTGCTTTCCCCACCCCACACTGGCCAGTACTATAGTTTTCCCAAAATGACCTCTCACAATACAGCAGATTGTTGTGCTCTTCACCATACACACTTTGCTACAACTTTATTCTTTGAGCTTGCTGCATCTACCACACCTCACAAGGACGTGATCAATGTGGAGAATCCCATTGAACCAGATTCACAGCTAATACTTATGAATCATCCTTTGACTCCTTCAGCTTGTGCAACAATCTTTACTCACAATTGCCAAATTAAAATTAGTGTGGTTCAGCAGATTGTGGACAATGATAATCAAAAGAATTTGGTCTCAGCTACCCTTGTCAAGGCACTGGCTCTGTTGATCACTAATCCTCCCCCATACTGTCTAGGTTAGGTAAAAGAGGATGCTCAATCTTTGTTGGTATTGTAACAATGTGCTGTCACCTTGGCTATTGGCCCTCATTTCCACAACACAGTTATGTGCAATGTAACCACCTCATCTTTGTTGCAAGCCCATATTTGAAGTTAGAGGAGCAACAAGGAAGAGACAAAGAGGAAGAGATCAAAAGACTAAGAGACCAATACATACTCCAACTACAGAAAGAGGATACCACGAAGGTTGAAGTTCAAAGACTGAGATTTGCAAATTTGTCTCCAGAAAAAGGTTGACGAGATGCATAAATCTTTGGAATGTCTGTCCTTAGAACATCAACAGTTGACAACCCAGATATTATCCCTTGTTACATTTTTCTTGGATGAATAGTCATTTTTCAATCAATGTAGCACCTCTCTTAAACTGGGAGGACAGTGTGGACATTGTCCACTTAAACCAGGAGGAAATGGTACAAAAACGGAGAGAAGACGATCTGGAGAATAATAATTAGAATTTCTGTTAGAGATTGGTTAGTCATTGGTCATTATTAAATAGTTAGTTATAATATATATTAAAATAAAAAGGGAGACAGTCAAAAGTGATGCCCCTATTCTGTATGCCTATATAAAAAAGGTGATACTATGTAGAAGAATGAATTATTAACTATGGACTAATAACTCTCTTGTTTTTCAGGCTTCAGCCCTAGGCTGTTCAATTCCGTATCATATCCCTTCTGGAAGAACCTGTCTTCCAGAGGTAGAGGTGGCAACATGAATGATTCCAGTTCTTCAAACATATATAGTGCAGTTCTATGCAAGAATTATTCACCGGCCCATGAAAAGTAATTGCATTTAAATCAGGAAGCTGGTGCAGAGTCGCAGACTAGCCTTTTTTACCACAGCAAAACACAATGGGAGAGGAAGGCTCAATTTGTGCACGCCCAACTTTTCCAACAAGAAAAAAATGGCTACTCGGAAGGGAAAGGCAAGCAATTTCTTCTAGTTTGAAGGTCTATTCTTTGGAAGCGATCATAGCATAACCTGTAACCTTCTTCAAGAATTTGCATATGGGATACGCATACACAATGCACATAGTTCACATAAATATTGTGGCTAATCAAACAATCACCAACCTTGCACCAAAGCCCATGCCACTGCAACTGAACTAACCTGTACATGTAGTTGAAATGAATGCAAATCTGCTACGTTATGCCCTTGCAGAGGTTATTTGATCTCATATTCTGGCTAATAGTAGTGGTGAATGAAGGATTAATTGGTATTGTGTTGCAACTGAAACTAACTGTCGTTTGCTGGGCCGTGGTTTGGAATGTGACCACTGAAAGATAATAAAAATGTTTTCTGCCACTCATAAACTGACTGCTATGTGTTCAGTCTGCGGGCTGTTCTGCTGAAATTCTGAGTACCAAAGCAGTCTATCAATGTAGGGGACAGTTATGCAGAAAACAGTGGAGAATTTAGATGCATGAATTAGACATGGTATGGTGGGATACAGACCAAGAAGGTATTGTGCTCTGCAATGCACCATCTCAAAGGCAAAAACATTAAGAAAAAGTATGGAAAGGAATCATTTAACATGCCAATCCCTGGTCAGAGTGTATATCTTGATCCGAAGTTCTCATTACCTGACTTCATCAGGCTAGAGGCTGAGGTGATTATCCCACTCCAAATATAAAACATTAAGAAAAAGTATGGAATGGAATCATTAACATGCCAATCCCTGGTCAGAGTGTATGTCTTGATCCGAAGCTTTCAATACCTGACTTCATCAGGCTAGAGGCAGAGGTAATTATCCCACTCCAAATATACTTGACTGACTGGACTTTTGATGCCACTTGATAAGGATATGAGAGATCCTTACTGACGTAGCATAAGAGAGCAAGGGTTCAGAGGAGAGAGATATGAAGATAAAAATTGTCTTGTCCATTGACGTCCAAGAGTCTTGATACAACACAAATCCTTGATACCCATATGGGACTTGGGGTCTTATTTATACAAAAACTGAGCTATTTTTCGGCCATCTTATAATATTAAATCATAAAAAAAACCCTAACCATGATTGTATTTGAGCTGCCCTGTTATATTAAGATAAGAAAGTTGACCTACCCTTATCCATTAATGGTCATCACAAATTGTCAATGAGCAATTGATCTATGGAGACACCTACCATCTATAACAAAAATATTACCAGTAAGTATAGAGTTGATAGCTGATCTGCATCCCTCTCCCAACTGCAATCCCACAAACCAGAAATAGATTATGTGAATAGCAGAGAGCAAGATATGGATAGTTTCTTTTAACATCTCCCAGTATATCAACAGGAAAATAGAATTGTGATTGTAAAGGGTGAGCTCCAAAATTTATTAGAATGATAGCCTGCTGGATAATATGCTTACTACATTATATCAGGAGAAAATGAATTATATTCATCTAGAGCCCAGTCATTCAAGTAAGGCTCAGTTGCGAAGCCTCTGAGCAATACAATTTGTTCTGCAGAGTTTGTTGGATATACTCTAGGAGTGCACCTAGGAGTGTCACTTCTCTATATATGAGAGGAAGGTATAATCCTTTCACAGATGATCCTGGGAAGCATGTCGCATATCAGATTTTGGTCTGGAGGATCTTAATCCTGCATAAGTGCATGATAAAACTATCTCAATCTGTTGCCTCACTAGGTCTAGAAAATCTGGGTATGACATTGATGTCTGATTTACTATTTCAATCCACTGACATCTTGGGTAAAGGGTAACATCTTTGGAGCTCTTGAAGCCATATCTTGAGTACTTCCAAGGGTGGCTCTTTTCAGATAACACTGCTTTATGCCTCTGGAAGTCCTGTGAAAGAAAGTTGGCCCACATAATCTAGTAATCATTGAATGACATATGATATGTGGTGAAGGGAGTGACCATTGTTTTAAAAATTAATGGTTAGTCTCTCAGATGTGTTGCTTCAAATCTTCAATGTACAGTCCAATAAGATCTGGCAAGGGGGGCAGTTTTGCTTGGTTAGTGATTCTGAAAAAATCCCATGGGGAGAACCTTTGAAGTTCAAATCCTGTCAAAATCCCCTTCTGTAGCACTGTTACTGATGAGACGAGGGAGGGAGAGAGAATCTGTCAGATTGTTTCATTTGCTTTTTCCTTTTGTGCAAGGTCACACTACAATTATAATCCAAGATTACTTATGCTACTGTTTTGATTTGCAGGTATGACATTGCTTCAAACAGATGGCAAACAGAATCGTGCTTGCCAAGGAAGGTTCTTGCAGAAGAAGTTTGTGGGATTGTTGCATTATATCAGGAGCTGTATGTCATTCCTGGATCTTCTCTTACAGATTTAGAATTTGGTAGAAGACCAAGACCAAAGCGGGCATCTCTGGTTCTTCAAGTATATAATCCAAAGAAGCGGACATGGAGGCAGGTCTTGACAAAGCCACCAATAAGAAACCATCTAAGCTTTCCCTGGGCTGCTATGTGTTCTATACGATTATAACTCGTGCTCCTTATTATCTGTTCCTTGTGCCATAAAAAAATATGTATATCGTTCTTGAGGAGTGTACCTTCTCTTTGCTTGGTTGTATATAATGTGAATTTTTAGGTGTTCTTCTCTAGTCTATCTTGGGAGAAGCATAAGGTGGGTGTAGCCAGTAAAATATGTATATTGTTCCTGAGGAGGTGTACCTTCTCTTTGCTTGCTTGTATATTATGTCGATTTTTAGGTGTTCTTCTCTAATCTGTCTTGGGAGAAGCATAAGGGGGGTGTAGCCAGTAAAATATGTATATCGTTCTTGAGGAGTGTACCTTCTCTTTGCTTGCTTGTATATAATGTGGATTTTTAGGTGTTCTTCTCTAGTCTGTCTTAGGAGAAGCATGAGGTGGGTGTAGCCAGTATACTATCAAGTGTCAGCTGTAAGCACCTAGAGAAAAATGTATGATGATAATACCTATTCTTGATATTGAAACAAATTCAGTTTGAGGTATATATTAATCCAAATACTTTTGTGACATTCTCGCTCCCCAATTTATTATGATTTCTGGGGACTTTGAGAATAGGCTTTACCATGCACAGATGAAATATTTATGGCACTTGTTTTCCCCTGTAGTATTCCATTAATTGATATTTATCTCCGGGCTAGGAGGTCTAATGTATTTAATTTCTAGTTTAGTAACTCACTTCCCTGCTGCATTTTTTTCTGTTCAATTTTAATTCCTGCCTGATTTGTTACTCTATCCATAGCTTGGATCATGGAAATTCCGTATTTCTACCACTATCATATTGATTTGATGGACATGGGCATTTAAATCAACACCTGATTCACCCACTTTGAGAATTCCTTTATAGCAAAAGAGGATAGTCTGAGAATTACTCTGCATTCGTTCCCAGTAAATAGAGACTTAATTTATTGACACCGTATTCTTTGTAAGTGGTTTCTCTCATGTGCATAGTTTGATGCATGCGTATGATTTAGGATTGTCTTTAAATGGCTTATCAAGTGACTACCAAGTTTTGAAAACAGTTACTATTTTACATCAGAGTATATTCAAGAACATAAATTAATAATAAAATGATTTAAAAATTTCTCCTAAATCTGTTTTGCATATATCAGAGGAAGCACAAGTTTCTTATTTTTTTCTTTCAGAATAAAATGCTTCCTTTGACTCTTAATTGATCAAAAATATGTGCGAAGCAATTTATACAAAATAAGAGTAAAAATTGTGTACAAGGCATTTTATAGAAAATTAAAGTCACTGCTATAAGCGGCAGCCAGTAGCTAAGAGTTCTTGAAGCCTGGATAACTAGGTAGTATACAAGGCATCAGCTCTGTGAGCACAAGTGGTTTTCCTCGTAGTTTGCTAACCTGTTACAAGTAATGACCTTGGTAGAAATCATTTCTTTTTAATAAATGTCATTTCATGCAGTTTGTTATAGAGGCCCCAAAGTAGCAATGCCAAAGAAAGACCCCTTGGCGATTTAATACTAACTAAAAGCAAAGCCTTTTTCAATAATGAAATCAGCGTAATAGGCACTCGTTTTTCAAATTTAATGAGTTGTGGACTGTTTTAGAATTTCATAGATAAACATTGGAATATATTGCTAAATTTGATATAATTGATTTTAGTTAACCTCATCTCATTTACTATCTACATCAGGGACGAGTTAGTTTTATTTTCATGGAGTTTGCAATTCAGAGTTGATAGGGACAAAGATTTAAATGAGATAAATGTGCAAGAAGCACCAATAAATTGAAAAGAATATAAAAAGTGTAATAAGCTGAATGTGATAGAGGTTCCTCTAAATTGAATGAAGCTAAGCACAATGGTTATAATGTTTGTAATGTCTTTAACTACCCATTGCAATGGTTGCATAATGTAATCGATAACTTAGAAAATATTTTGTAGATGACATTTTATTTCACTTGTACATGCTTGCATCTTTCATCCACTTTGATATCAATATAATTCTTGTTAATATTGCTACACACCTCTCATAATATTTGACTCTTTCTATTCTAGAGAAATCTAGTTGCACTCGATTAAGTAATTTCCTAATTAGCTCCTTATCTTCTCCACTCCTAAAAGCTGATGCTATTGGTTCTTTAGTGGGTTGTATAGGCAAATTGCCAGGTTCTTACAATAGATATGCAAGGCCACACATAAACTTTCTTTTGGAGTTCGATTGCAATAGATGATGCTATTCCTTTTGATGCAAGCCTTGATACAATTCAATAATATCAATTCAGAGATTGTCATATTATCGCAACACACTGCTTTTATTTCAAAATTATGATTTATTTAGTTTCTATTTACAGCTATTACTAAGTGTTGGATTCAACTGATAAGTCGGTATTTATTTCTGATTGAAGTTTGCACCACTTACGCTATGGCAGGACTTTTTTAAGTGTGCTTTCAAAATAAATTGTTTGAGTCCTATAATTAATTGCATAGTAATACTGTATATATTTAGAACTGTTTTGCATTTACATGGACCAGCAAAAGAATTGCTATTAAAGGGCATTTTCAAGAATTTTACAGTAGTCTTTTACAGTGAATCATTACAGAATGTGTAGTCCAAAATTCTCTCACCTCCAGGAAATCATTACAGAATGAGTGTAGTCCAAAATTCTGTCTCCTCTATGCTTTTAGGATTATATTTACATTTGAAAAATGATTAGAAAATGAAATATGCCTTATTTCTATTGAACTATTTTACTAGAACATGTAGTGAGTATGATTGACTAAAAATATTTAGAAATAAAAATACTGATTTATTGTTGACATTTAGAAGTATGAATCTGTGACTTCCTATATTGTCATGCCTAAGATTAGGAATTTCAATTAAGGCAGAGTCTTGGTGTAAAATGCATGACTTATAATTCAATATTGAATGGTATGCATCCATTGAGATGTCTTATTAGAAGTAAAACACATTTTGGACTTTGGAGCAATTTATGCCTCTAAGCCACTTCCAAGCTCTTTTTGAATATTAAATTCATGAATATATATAATAATCTAATTTTAAGGTCACGGCCAAGCCAGATAACCAAATTGGTGTATGAGACCCCTTTGTTTGTGGGACAAGGGACCCCCTCCGCGCAACGATTTGACTGCTAAATTTTGGAGAATGTCAATATGTTTCTTCTTTGAGTTTAGTTTGAGTCTTCTAATGATTGCTTTATTTTGTAACGATATAAATATACTTTCTTCAAAACACTGCTCATTTTTCAGAAACTTGAGGTTATTCTTGTGGAAGAAGTTAAGAAATAGAACAAGCACAACATAAGACAATATTTGGTGGAAAAGGCCTCGAGCCGTATTCAACACAATGTATTTGTCTAATGATATCAATTTATAGTACATGGATTTGACCACTTCTAGATCTAGATCTCTCACAACTCATCAGTGAATAATGAAAACATCTCTCTAAATTTAGATACAATTAGGTGTCGAACATCATCCCAATGAATAGTTGATTTGAATGTAGATAGCTTTTTGAGGTGAGTTGCTACGCTGAAATTCCCAAATGTTGATTAAATTTTATTTTTTGATTGATAGGACTTCAAAACTTGAAGCCTGACTATCATCATTGATATTCCCCCATATTAGGTGCAAGGTGAAAAGTATGTGGAAGGGATCCAAACTTGAGCTTTTGGATTCTTTTGTTCTTTAATTGTTGATCACTGTATTTGGTGGTTTTGTTGGTTGACCACTAACCGATTTTATCAATGTTTGTGGTGGTTTTGATTGACAACTAACCATTTGCAAAATATACTCCCCTTGAAGGTGAAAGAGAGTTCTTGTCTTCATCAATGTACTCCCCTTAAGGTGTAGACAATACCATTCTCTTTGACTCATGATTGAATTCAAAAGATGTGTAGAATTAGGCCCCAATCATGCCCAAAATCATCATCTAGAATAGTTGTTTGAAAGTCTTTTGTTTTTGTGATTTTAAAATGCAATTGTATCTTTACTTGTGTCTAGACTAGATGACAAAACTTATTCAACTTCTTGGCTTTGACTCATGGTTGAATTCAAAAGATGTGTAGAATTAGGCCCCAATCATGCCCAAAATCATCATCTAGAATAGTTGTTTGAAAGTATTTTGTTTTTGTGATTTTTCCATTCAATTGTATCTTTACCTGTGTCTAGACTAGATGACAAGACTTATTCAACTTCTTGGCTTGTTGATTCCATTGCCAAGAACTTATCCAACAATAATTACATGTTCACTTTGTCCTTTTTTCGACATTTTTCTGAGAGATGATTTGTCTTCCCACAATGAAAACAAGGATGGAGATCAAAACATTGATTCTCCATATGACCAACTCTATGACAACGTTGGCACTTATTATCAAGATCATTAACATCTAAAGCCTTTTATAAAAAAATCCTACACTCACAAACTGAACTGGTTTGGAGTAATCTTGGATATGAAAGTTGTTACCTTTATCATATCTCAATCCATTTTGATTTTTGTTAAATGATAAATTCTTTTCAAGGTCTGATGATCATCTTGGAAAGATCATTTTTTAATTCTTGATGTTTTTCTTTTCTGTCTTCATATTCACATTTGTTCTTGCTATTATCACTATGTGCTTCAGCTTGGGACTCATCTTCAAAAAGATTTTCTTTCATCAATTCCCTGTATGATTCCATGTCAACCATATCTTCTATTGCCTTTGTATCGATCATTAGGTGATGTGTATCACAAGTAGCATTAATTGTTGGTATTAGGTCATCTGTATCACAAGTTGCATTAGCCTTTTGTATTATATTCTCTATCACAAATTACATCAATCTTTTGTATGATGTCATCTATTGCAAAAATAACATCTGTCATTTGCATTAAGTCATTTTTGACACATGTGGCATCAACTAGACTCTCAATTTGTCGCTGCTTTTAAATTAACTTTAACTCAAGTGCTTCAATCAATTGATCCTTTTGTATCAATTTGATTGTGAAGATCGATAATCCAATTATGCAATTCATGTTTGGAGTCTTTTAATTCGTTGATTTCTTGATCGAAATTTCGTAAACACTTTTCTTCTTTACCCATTTTTTATTTTGCACTTGTCACACTCACTTGTCCCTGTTTTATATCACTCTCTCTTGATTGTTGTCATGTTTAGAGTGTTAAGTACTATTGATAATGCACCCCAACTTGTGATTTTTACAATGATTTAATTTTGATGGTTCACTTGACCTTATTCAAATTTTAGGTAGGCCCCTTTACAACAGGTCTTCTTGTAATTCCTCTATTTGAAAAAATCAATGACTTTGCCTCAACCTTAACTTTATGCTTCAATTTCAATGGGCCAACAAATTATTGATTAACACGACACATGAATTTAAGACTGAATCAATTGAAACATATTTTACATGAACTATATATGGTTATGATCTTTGAATTTTTGACAATGCTTAGTGAAAATTTGAGGAATAAACATCTCTTTGCCCTCTTACATGAGATTACACATTGGTTTGTAGACGTTTGATTTGATATCTCACTTTAATTTAGTCTCTATGATTTGTTTCATCATGTGTATTGTGAAAAATTGCAATTAAGTGCCAAAACCAGACATGGAATAGAGTATCACATTGTAAAGTTTTCAGACCCCAACCCGGTTTCAAGTCTCATTGAGACACATAGTTAAATGCCCAACCCACATTGCACATTTACTGTTGCAAATTAGTAAGC
>CBVK0101411886.1:0-11051 GCA_900067695.1 Picea abies | reverse complement strand
TTAGGTACCCATGAACAATGCAACTAATGAACACTGAAATAAAGTGAGGAAAGAGGGAAAGTTCTGCTCAGTGAAAGTCTCGATGAAGATGTCAAAAGTATGTTCAGAGGAAGGACATAGCTGTAGGTTGATGATCCTCTTGTGGACTAGATCTTTGATGTATTGCATATGTATCTATATATGTTTTGTCCATTGCCGCTGCACTAGGTCTCTACAAAACTTGAGAGTACTATGATTGTCACACCAAATGACAGTCAATATGTAGAATTGGATTCCCAAATCAATAAGGAATTTTTGTAGCCACAATGCCTAGATGGTGATGTTAACTAATCCTCTATACTCATCCTCAATTGAATATAGAGAAATAATAGACTGCTTCTTTCTCGACCAATAGATGGGCCCTGAACCCAAACTGAGAGTGTAACTGGATGTGAACTTGCGATCAATGTTATTGCAATCCTAGTCATAATCTATGAAGCCTATGAGATCCAATGCAGAGCCTAATTCATAATGAATCCCATAGCTGATGGTGCCATGAATGTACTAAAGGATACACTTTGCAACCTTCTAGTGTAACTCATGCGACTCCTGCATTTACTTGGAGATTGCTCCCACTACATATTATAGGTCTGGTTGTGTGTGGGAGAGATACAACGAACTGCCCATGAGTTTTTTGTATAAAGTGTTTTCAACCAGTGGAGTGTCCCCGCTGTCCTCAAGTCTTACTCTAGATAGGAAGGGTGTAGGGGAAGACTTGCAGTTTTTCATGTGAAAAATCTCCATGAGATCCTGAGCATACTTGGCTTGAGATATCTTGATGCTTAAAGCATCCTGACTAATCTCGAGACCAAGGAAGTAATGGAGTGGATCTATGTTCCTCATCAAAAAATTATCATGTAGATTCCCCTTCACCGCAACAATCGATGAAGTCGAGCAACCAATGATCAAAAGATCACCCACATAAAGAACTAGAATTAGAAGTGAATCACTAGTCCTGAGCATATAGACATTTGAATCAAATTTTCATCTCACAAAGTTCTCGGAAAATAGGTAGGATTCTATCTTGGAGTACCATGCTCTTGATGCCTTCTTGAGGCCATAGAGAGACTTCTTGAGCCTGCAAACCAAAGATGAATCATGTATGAAGCCATGTGGTTGATCCATGTAAATCTCCTCTGAGAGATCTCCGTGAAGAAATGAATTCTTCACATCCATCTGATGGAATTCCGATCCTTTGGCTTCCATAATAGAAAGGGCCAAACGAATGGAGTCCATATTCTCTATTGGAGTGAATGTCTCATCATAGTCTATGCCATGAATCTATTGAAATCCTTGACAAAATAGTCTTGCCTTGTATCTACTAACCTGACCATATGCTGCACTCTTGGTCTTGTAGACCCATCTGCATCTGATAAGCTTCTTTCCTGAAGGAAGCAGAACTAGATCCCAAGACTGGTTCTTGAGGAGGGATTTGTACTCATCCTGCATGGTTGATTCCCAAAAGGGATTCCCTGCCTTGCCATAGGTCTATGGGTATGAATACCAAGCCACATAACAATGCATAAGAAACATGGGCTCAATGGATGTGAGTACATGAGGAGGCTCCTCAAATTAATGTTGAGTCCTCTTGAGATCCATTGGATCCCCAATAAGATCTCATGCATCCTGAAGAGTGGTCTGTTCCCACTTGGGCCTCTGCACTAGCTCCTCATCTGCATGTACTGACTGTGCATTTGCATGTTATGAATCCTATGATTTTGTATAGGAACTCAGATTTGAATTAGAGTTTGAATGTGTATACTCATCATCTCAAACTGGTGGAAGGACAAAAGTACCTACACGGAGCTCATGTGGAGCATGCAAGAGACTTTCCTCAAACTGAACACTATTCTCAATGATAAGCTGGTCTGTAGAGGGATCAATGAGTTTATATCCCTTCACACCATCTGGGTATCCAACAAAGATACATGCAGTACTACGTGGATCGAGTTCTTTCTTCTTTCAGAGGGAATCCGAGCCCATGTACATGAGTCGAAGACATGAAAGTGGGTGACTGATAGTTTGTTGCGTCTCCAAGCCTCGAAAGGAATCCTGTCCTTAACAAATCTGCGAGGGGATCTATTTTGAATGTGATTGGAACAATTAAGTGCCTCAACCCAAAGCTTGGGAGGAAATTCCTTTGCATGTAGCATGCAGTTATCCATCTCTTTGAGAGATTTGTTTTTCTATTCATAAACCCCATTCTGTTGCGTAGTATATGGTACTGTGTGTTGCAAATGTATCCTAGCCTCAATACAAAGAATTTTAACATCTTTGTTTACGTACTCCCCCCCATTATCTGTATGGAGTTTTATCTTTCTCCCTGATTGAGTCTCAACAAGTGCTTTGAACTATTTTATATGCTCAAAGACCTCAGACTTCTTCCTAAGAAAAAACACCCAAGTATAACATGAGTAATCATCCAAAAATGTAAGCACAGAAAAAACACCCAAGTATAACATGAGTAATCATCCAAAAATGTAAGCACATACATTGCCTTGCTGATGGATGGATGCATGAATGGACCCATGAGATCGATGTGAATAAGATCCAATGGAGAGGAGGCCCTATGAGCCTTCTCCTTCTCAAACTTCTCTCGAGGGTGCTTGCCAAGGACACATCCTTCACAAACCCCTTTGGAAAAGTGGATATCAAGTAATCCGGTGACCATCCCTTTCTTGATAAGTTGTTGCATGTACCTGAAGTTCAGGTGACCAAACCTCTCATGCCATAATCTACTACTGTCATCAACATGTGTAAGTAGTACAGAGGAATAATGTTTAATAAACTTAGAAAAAGTGTATAACCGATATTGATGATTTACCTCCCTGACATTAATCATGGAGTTGTATTGCATGTCGAATATGGAAACAGAGTATGGTGTGAACTTCACCTTTTTTCTCGATCCTAAGTGTGTAATCTGATACACCGAGAGTAGATTCAAAAAAAGTTGAGGAACATGGAGAATGTTCTTAAAAATTCCATGATCTAGTTCTAATCTCCCTTTTTCAATGACCTCGATTGGAGAGTCATCCCCCATGAGGATAAGAGGACCATTGCATGTAGTCAAAGAAGATAAGACATCATGTGTGGCAACCATATGGTGGGATGCGCTTGAATCCATTATCTAGGAATCGGGTGAAGAGTGAACAACAAATAATGCATGATGATTACCTTTGGGATTATGATCTTTTGGCTTCTTCTTGGCACCCTCGAGAATTTGATCCCCAAGGTTTTTATTTTGAAGAATCTGAGTCATAAGGTCTATATTCTTCTTCATGCATGCAAATTCTAGATGGAATCCTCTATTGTAGTAGGTACACTTATGTCCTTTCTTGCCCTTTTCCACTTTTAGATCCCAAGGAATCATTGAAGGGTTTGGAGTACCCTTCCTTCTTAGACTCTGCATGTGACTTGGTTTTTCCTTTCACTTTGGATTTTTTATTTTGAGAACTGCTGCCATAATGTGCAACAAGTGCACGCGCTTTGGAGTTTTTTATTACACCCATTTTGATGAGTTTATCTTGCTCCTAATCAGGGCCTCAATGAAAGTATCCAAAGAGGGAATAGTCCAGGATGCTCCAACAGTGCATCTCTAAGTGTGGAATGTGGAAAAAAATATAGAGTATTCTGGACCAAGTTTCGACAAAATGGTGAGAACCATTCACTTTTCCTCCTTTGATTTGTCAACCCTGCAAGCCTTGAGTTGCAACAACAAATCCTTGTACTTTGTGAATAAATATTGGATTCCTTCAAATTTTTTTTGGATCCAATGCAATTAATTCGACCTCAAGCATGTGGCCTCTCATCTCATCTTGTTTTCCTAAGAGTCCTTCCATGGTGGTCCATATCTCATTTGGATTTTTACAAGTTGATACATGAAACAACAACTCATGGAACATGTGCATGTAGAGGGCTTCATAAGCCTCATCCAGTCTATTGAGGTATTTGGATTTTTCAATGGCTGATGTGGGTTCTGTTTCCAGAGAAATGGTCAACCTGTACAATCCCCTACCTCTAAGAAAAATCTCCATCTTTTGCTTCCATTCAAAGTAGTTGTACGGGGTGAGAATTGCATACGATGGAGATTCCATTCTTCCTGTGTTATTCAATATTTAGTACCTGCAAATAAAAATGTTGGTGCACCTTTTTCCTAGAATCCTGTGGGATTTGATACCATGTAAAATGTGGCGAGTACCCATAGAAGAGATCTAGCTAGCAGAAGAACGATCACACCTTGCAAAGGTAAGAAGACGAGAGAAAAATTGGAGAGAAAAGAATGTGATTTGTATTAACCAAATGAATGATAAAACACACATGATATACTCTGTAGAGCTCAAATAATGCACTATAGTGGTGGTCTAGAGAGATTTGGACACACCCAATAATTTACGAGAGTTAACTACCACCAAGTCCCAGTCAACTAGTCATGCAATCTTCAGTTAACTAGACATACCAGAGTGAAATGAGGAGGAGATCAAGCATGCACAAGGAATGGAATTTCCTAGTGATGATCCCAAGGTAAGTGTGCATTACTGGTGATGATCCCAAGGTTACTTGGTGATAAAACCAAAGCTACCCTGAATGACTCCACTCCTATTACGAGGAAAATCGCTCTATGGCATGGGGTAAAACACAACAGGCGAAAATGACTGCAAAAATCAACTCTAATATCAAGTATGCTATATAAACAAATATGCTAACAAGACAAGATAAAGAGCGTACCTCGTCCAGACGTTTGATGAAGTCCACCATTGAGCACTCGACTCAAAGCAATACACCTGCAACTTGTCCTCAACAACCAAGATACACAAGCATATGGTGATAATATGTAAAGTTAGCACATATAATAGCATAATCCATCAATATTCATAAAAAATACGCCCATGGAATAACAATTCAAATATTTGAAAGACATTAATTGGATGAGAAAATAGTATTTCTATTAAAATGTAATCAACAAAATTTTATGAATGACAAACTTCCGTGTTGACAAATTCAAAACCGAGAAACTAAGTCCCTTCCAGCTAGGCCTCCACCAAAGGCAATCTCATATAAGAGAGACAATGAGGTTCTCCATCAAATAGGAAAGATCTTGGGGGATGAAAAATGTGTTCAGACTTAAAAGGACAAAGGGATGCATACTCAATATGAAGTGAATAATTTGAATAACAATTCATATATTTGCAAGACATTAATTGGACGAGAAAATAGTAATTCTATTAAAATGTAATTAGCAGAAGTGAATGAATTACAAAATTTCGTGCCAACATGGTTCAAAACCGAGAAACTAAGTCCCTTCCAGCTGGGCCTCCACCACTTCAACCCTCCACCAAAGGCAAGCTCATATAAGAGAGACAATGAGGTTCTCAATCAAGTAGAGAAGAGCTTGGGGGTTGAACAATGTGTTCAGACTTAAAAGGACAAAGGGATGCAAAATCAATATGAAGTGATACTTTCTTCAGAGTAAATTTTCTCTCAAAGTTGAATTCTTCTCCTCTTTTCCATAGCTCGGATTTTGCCCATTTATATCCTTCAAGTGGAACTAAAGGGCCGAGTCAGAACATTTCCAGTATATCGAAGGTCAAGGATCATGGATCTTGTGACGTAACATGGAAACCCGACACCATTTGTTTTTTAATTTGGGGCACAAAACTTGATGTATGCAGGTTGTAATGGTGAAACCTGCGTATACACATGCTGTATAGCTATTAGGGTGCGTATATGTGGAAAAATACAATTTTTAGCGTTGGGAACTGCAAAAAGGGACTTTAAGTCTACATAGGGAAATGGAAAAGGCCTTCTGAGCAAGTTTGCATGGGGTGAGGCAAATCTTGGTATAACAACTCCGCTGGTCAACTGAAGAGAATATTCTCCTAGAATGTAAGAGAGGTTCCTAAAAATAGGAGACCCTGAATAATGAGTAATAAACATAGGAAAATAAGGAAAAAACATCCTAGGTGTGTGTAACATCTCCAACATTCCTCCTTGGTGTACATGGAACAATAAACCACCTATTTTCATCAAATATATTAGGATGGAATAAATCCTATTCACAATGTTATATAAGCATAAATGGTTCAACTCGAGACATTTAAATTTATCTATGTATGTTAATAATATAATTCATTATCTAGGTCATATCTAATAGATATTTTTTTATAAAAAATATCAAATCAATTACATTTAAAAATCACACATTTAAAGGACCTATAGTCCAATTCAATTATCTTCTAAATGGTGCCAACACCATTAAGTTGTCTTTCTATTAGATTTGTATCCTCTTGAACTTACACAAATTGTTTGATCAATTGCAATAGATACTCCATGATCACATGTTTCTTTTCCATGATCCACATTGATCATATTCCCATATTGCATGATATGTTTGTACCTTCACGCATAGAAAAAATTGCATATTAAAATCAATAATTAGACTTAAACTTGTAACAATACATAAATATGTTAAATTAAAATTTACGCAGTTAATCTCATGATCAATTCAATATCACACGCTATCCTTTTGCATCCAATTCCTATGTTTAATGCATTTAGTTCACTTTCCATGTTGCCTAGTCCCAAACTTTGAATTTTCTCCTTCATCCATGTGTTTATGTACTTTGTAGGCCATTGATAACACAATTTTGCAGGGAGTGATGGGGGGTTGAACTTCAAAATTATTGTATGCCTTCCTATTATTTTTTTATGAATCTCATCATACGTCATTGATACGTAAACAAGAGACTAATAGCTCACACATTTCACCAACATGGATCCTATGTGAAAAATATATTTAATTCTCTGCATTCTACAAGTACCATTAAATGTCAATGTAGTCACTCTGTTCATAATTGAATACAAGGCCTCATTTGTCCTTTCGAGTGAGTAACCTTGTTTAGATTTGGGTTCAAGGCTTTTGTCAATGTTGAGTACACAATTCCCCCTACAATCTATGTAAGACAAATATTAATGCATTTCAATTCAAACACATCGCCCATTCACATATGTGTACATGCTCCGACATATTATTAAACTTTGTTATTTGAAAGTGCTTATACAACCCTAAAATTCTATAATGTAAACCATTAACTGTCAATGCCAAAACACGATGATACTTTGTAGTTTCAATGTTCCTATAGGACACTCATGCCCACCTCTACCCATAAGATGTAGGTAATTAATCAAAGGAACAAGAACACTTTGTTTACAAAGTATTCATACCCCAATGCTTCATTCTACCCATTCAAGATGGACATAGTTCATAGTCAAATTCTCAACAAGAGTTTGTTTGGGAATTCAAGAAAAATACACCATCAATTCAATTGAATGATAAATCAAGTTCTGACAATGTTTAACCAACTACTAATATGTCCATACCCAATATATATAATATGCAATATTTTGAGTCTATGACTATAGATGCTAATCAATGAATGACTTCAGGGTGTTTTAGTTGACCATGCATTAGTTATTTGATGCTATAATAGATCCCATCAAATTCACACCCTTGACTCTTGGGATTAGTGGCAACCAAATACTCAATTTACTGTGAAATTGTGCTATGGGTGCAGTGAATGAGTTTAGCATTGGAAAATTAGCTTTGTGGTTACTCGTTTCCAGCAAGCATGGACACAACTAACAATTTAAATGAATAGAAAGTAGTGTTGTTGGTTGAGGGGAATTGTGGTAAACTAGTGTTGCACCAATTAAAAATCCAACAAGTCAATTAAGGAGTAAATACTATATAAAACGCCAATTAAGTAGACGAATTAATTCAATGCCATTATGTGCTAAGATTTGTGGCTTACACAGTCCCCAACCAACAGATTTAAAACCAAGTCAAAATCAAACACACACATAACTCAAACACATAGAAATTACATGCACTATGGACTACAAATTTTTACCCTATAAACCCAAATGAAAAAACCAACATTCAATGGGGATTTTATTAGGCTTAAGAAATTATTACAGAGGGTGAGATATATTCTTAATCAAAGATTTTAATTAGGGGAATTTTGAGATAAAAAATGGGATTCAAAACAAAAAAAATGTACTATTAAAATAAAATTTAAAAGAACCAATAGTATTCAAGATGATGATGTCAACCACAAGGATAAATATTTTTGGAGGGAAAGGAAGAAAAATACTTTTTTAATCATATTTTTGACTTATCTTCTTAAAGGTTTACTCAAATTTCAATTGTAGGTACTTGTTGGATGTGAAATTTAATTTTGCATCCAATGAGTATCCACTCCGCATACTTTTGATACACTCGTAGTTAGATAAACTGGAAATACATGAAAACAATTGTGTTTCTTTTCAAGAAACACAATATTTTTCATGTATTTCCTGTGTATTTGAAAAGAAACATGGTTTTTTCATGTATTTTTAGTAAAAGAAACATGGTTTTTTCATGTATTTTTAGTTTAAATCACTGTGTGTGTATCAAAAGTATGTATACCAGGCACTCATTGGATGCATAATTCAATTCTGCATCAAATGAGTGCCTACTCTTGAAATTTGAGTAGGGCCTATAAGAAGATAAGTAAAAAATACAATTAAAAAAAGTAGTTTTCTTCTTTCCCTTTTAAAATTCCCAACTTATATTTTGCTAGTTTAACTATTATTTTCCTTAGGAGTCCCATTTTAGACCTCAAAATATCTAATTTGAATACATTTTAACTCACTGATTATATTGCGTATTGCTTGATCTTAAGGACAATCTTTGAACTTCGAGTAGGTTTCTTATCCCAAGTTCTTCATGTTTTTTCAACTACCCCTTCCTTCATTTCCTCTCCATCTCCCTTGGTTGTGGTTGGTTCATTTTCATCAAGAAAACATTTTCTTTAATGGAGTTTCCCCAATATGCCAACCATCAAGGTGATTCATTTCACCTTCTTGAGGCCTTTGGACTTTTGTCTTCAAGCTATATGTTGATTGCAATCTTTGCAAAAACTTAACTTCAAAGTTTGGATGAGGGGTTAATATTACATATCCATTTTGGTAGAGTTATTAGTGGGAAATTTGGTGCTCCCATGATGCTATGACGATGGGGAAACACTGTTGGAATGATGCTCCATGATGTGGCGATCATGAATGATTTGGATTAGTGTCAAAACATAGTGACATTGACATGATTTGTCTATCGTTGCATTGAAAATGCATGATGCTATGACGATGGGGAAACACTGTTGGAATGATGCTCCATGATGTGGCGATCATGAATGATTTGGATTAGTGTCAAAACATAGTGACATTGACATGATTTGTCTATCGTTGCATTGAAAATGATGACTTGAGTATGCTGCAGGGTCGATGTGCACTCCATCATTGTGTTAGAAAAGTCAGTGAACACCTAATGCAAGTGCAACATAGAGATATGAAAAACCAAAAAAAAATGTTAGAAAATGAATATTTGTGTTACCATACCTATGCATTTCTAATATAAAGAGAAAATTTAAAGAGGGTCCCCTCATTTCATTTTCACACAAGGGTGTGGGGTAGAGCTTCTTGGAGCTGAAATGGATTTGTGGGGGCGCTCAATGGGAGTAGGAAAAGACGATTTGTGGGGCATTATTCCCCCTACCCCCCTCCCCCCTTTTTTAAATTTACAGATTTAAAAAAATGGGAATTGGGTTTTGGAGATGGGATTTGGATTTTGGAGATGAGTTTTGGGTTTTAGATGAGAGATGGGATTATGGTTTTAGAGATGGGTTTTACAAAAACACAAAAAATAACAATGTAGGTTTAGGGAATGCATTTAATTCCCTTCCTCTTCCTCTACCTCTACATATACATATCCATCTCCATCTCCCACTTTTCCTTCATCTTCCTCTCTTCCTCTCCCCTTATCCTTCCTCTCTCTCTCTCTCTCTCTCCCTCCCTCTCTTCTCCTTCCTCTTCCTCTCGTTCACTCTTTCTCTCCCTCTCCTTCCACTCCTTCTCCATTTTCCCCTCCTCTCGTTTCTCCACCTCATTTTGTTCCCCACTCCTCTTCTTTTTATTCTCCCTCTTCCCTCTCTTTTCCTCTTTCTATTATCTCTCATATTCCTCTTACTTTTCTCTTCCTCTTCCATTATAGTCCCTTAAATTCCCTAAATTGTACTAGAGAATTGCCTCTCACTATAATCAAATCAATTTTAAATATGGTTTTGATGATTCTCTCATTGAGTAAAAGGATCATGTTAGGGATGAAATAACTACGTGTTCATAGCATTGCATTCATATATTTCTTTTCTCTTCATCTACCAACTTCTTATGCATTTTTTCAAGTTAATAAAAATACATCCAAGAGGAGCATCACATCATCACATTTTGGTTTTGCCTCATATTCTAGGTGAAAATTAAAGACAATCAAGTATGTGGACATTTCATATTTTCGACCCCTCCCCCCAATAACCTAATCCAAACTATTAATGAGAATATGTAATGAATGAACTTTTGTCTCTTTATTTGAGCCTTTACTTTATACTTTTGTGCACCTCAAATTTTTTTCTTCATTTAAAGTTTTACATGATTTTTTTTTTAACAATAAACTCATTGTAATCTTGTTTATTTATGTGAAATTGGTTGTTTGGGAAACTAATTCTTCCCAAATTTTGATCACAATAACCAATTTTTTTGACAAATTGACTCTTCCCAGTATTTTCTTGGGGAACTTGCCTCATATTGGAAATTTACGTCTTCCAAAAAATATGATATGTTAGTCAAAGTTGTATCAAAATGAAAGGAGTGTGAGGCCTTGCTAGAGGTTATTGGAGGAATTGTGAATGCCATTGATCATGCATGAATGATTCAGGAAGCAAGGTGACCATGCTTTAGTTATCTCTACATTGTTTGAAACCACTCTCCAAGTCTCTGGTAGTACCACATATTATGTTGTTGATGTCATGTTTTTACTTGTAGTGCATTAGAGGCATTGCAAAAGGAGGCCTGTCGAGCTGCAGATATACCATGTAGATCAACATTTAATTGTCAACCCAGGAAGGTAGACTTAGAGGAACCAGCAC
>CBVK0101411882.1:0-28168 GCA_900067695.1 Picea abies | reverse complement strand
TAATAAAGTGACCCATAACATCATAAAGTCACTTTTACATTTTGAAATTAAAAGCCTAAACTTTATAAAATCACTTTATAATTATAAAGTCACTAGGAGATAATTTTCTTGGTCACTTCCGCATGTTGAGTGCTGCCAATGCAGAAGTACCTCCAAGCTACCAAATTTCAACAACCTCTTGAGAAGACTATGGACGTATTTCCCCTAGCCCCACATGCCCAAAATTTTTTTAAGTTCAATTATTCTAGAAATGGGTCTCAAAAATTAATTATACAAATTGATAAAGGACATAGTTTTCCCACCAAGATGCACCAAAAAGATCATAGATCTCAGTGAAGGTTCATTCAAATACAAATGGAAGGAATTCATCATATCTCCACGTGACACACATTGGATACTAATCCCCAAACATGGGATGTTCTTCTCCCCAAATACTACTCTTGCTATTTAACTTTAAATATTATTTCTAAAAGTGTTGTAAATCCTAGTAAAGCATTCAAAGAAGTAGATAATTGAGGTAGATTGAATTGGGGAGAGAGAATAAGGAAAACACATACACTTTTTTTTTTTTTGAGACAAAGGATGTGCCTAGTTGATATAAGAAATATGAGAGACAAAGGATGTGCCTAGTTGATATAAGAAATATGAGAATATATAATTCATTGATAAATAAAATGAAGTAGGACTTTATGTTTAAGAGAAATAACATACATGTCCTTCAAAAGAGAAGTGAAGTCCTAATTCATAGGATTCCATATTCCCCATCTGGTAACACTTTAAAATTCATGCTAATAAACCTTTTGGTGATTTTGAATACCAAATTTGGATATGAATGAAATATTTTGAGCTTTGTCACACTTTGGAATATATATATATATATATATATATATATATGGTTGATCATTTCATACATTTTGGGGGATATTTTATATGTGTAAGTATTCACCTTCATGTTATTTGAAGGTGGAAATCTACCTTTTCCTCCATGCCACATTCACCTTCATGAAGCATGAAGAAAGAAGTAGGAAATAATGTGATTGATTTTTTGTCAAATTTGTATTCTCTCTTGTACATGGATCTTATATTGGAAATTTAGTGCATTAGAAGGATTATAAGAGCCCTAATTGTGACATGAGATAAACAAATTTCTATTTATCCTGTGTTATTATCTATTTTGTTAAATTAGCTTATAATATTTACCATATCTCCATATGGCTTTCTCTTGGGATACCACACCATGAATTCTTTTTTGTTTGATAAAACATTGTTTCTCTTGAGCAATGTCACCAATGTAAAATGGGAGACATGAAAAAATGATAGCATCATCTTTTAAACATTGTTCACATGTCTCTTAATCAATAAACTTTGATTTTTATTTATTTTTATAATTTATTTGTAGCCTGGGTTTGAAGAGGTTGAATACATGTTGATGAGAGGGAAATATGTCATCACAAAAGTGAAATCTAGTTTAATAAAGTATCATATTTCAACACCACATGCTTGATGTTTATTCAGTGAGAGGAAAAATCATATTTACCTTTAAATGAAATTACAAATGTTGAACGAGTGTTAAATTTTGAGCCCAAATGCAACAGTGAGAATATCAGAAAAATATGGGATTGGTAGAGTTAAAATAGCATTTGTGTAACATGGCTCATGTATCTTTTTCTTTTAGAATCCCCTCACTAGTTGATGTTGTTTTCTTGAAATAACAATGGTTCTCATTGTTTATGGAATTTTTCCGTGTGACCTTGGATCATGTCACAATAGAACCTGACCGTATTCAAAAGACAAACCCTACCTTCACACATACAAACTGGTAATCAAATAACTATTTTTGGAGGAGAGAAGAGAAGAGGTCACACCTTGTATCCTATCATTTGATGTTGTTCCTCACTCTCGACCTTTGATTCACTCCTAATCTCTACTAGTATTATCCTGCAAAAGGGGAGCTACTCTATGCTGCCACCAGGTAGTTATGAAAACAAATCATACATGTAATAAGAAAATTTAGATATCTAAAGAAAGTAAGAATATACAAATATATTTAACAATATTACATAAATATGGAGGGAAAGAGAACAATATTATCATAAATATTACAATATTATGAAAATAGTATGATTAGGTAGTTACAACCTTAGTCTGACTGTCGACACTACCTCAAACCCAATTTCCCAGGTTCATGTGTTGTTCCTTCAAGCATCAACTCTGTAGGAAGACTCTTCCTCGGATGATCTAGAAGGGATAGGAACACACCATATGCTCATATATAGGGGAGGAAGGAATGTTGGAAAATGATTTTCTAGAATAGGGATGCTACTCAGAGGATCAAGGAATAAGTGAAGCTTGTAAAACTATCAGCATAATCTTGCACCAAGGATGTGCTCCTCACCCATGCCATCATAGGTTATTTTATACTATACTCAAGAGGTTGAGGTGGTTGAATTCCATTGTGTATAGGCCAAGGGAAGTTTGGGAATGAGCCCAACTGGAAAAACCTCCCGAAAATGTGGAATATTTTTATTTTTTCATATTTTGAGGGAATCCACGAGTTGCAAACTAGAAAGGCATGAACGTCCTCGATTTGCACATGGGTGACTCACAGATTGAAAAAAAATGTTTTTTTTAGGTGATTTTGATGAAGGAGGATGGGGTTTAAGTTTCTAAGCTAGGGAAAAGGAATAATCCATCTCACAAATGCAATTGATATGGAAATTTGTGGTATAAGATATGCCCCATAATGTGTGAGGTCAGAAGGGAAACTGATGGCCGAAATCTATTATAACTCTAAGAGGCGAGGATGCATTGAATTATATCCAATGAAGGTTCCTGAACAACTGATCCATGAACATAAACCATCAACAAAGATCAAGAAAGAGTATTCTCTTCCCAAGTTGAGCATACCCATGCTCAAGAGTAATGTAAGCATGGCCATGAAATCAAGTACATTACAGATGCATGGAATATATGAATGTATGGCCGATGTCCATGGCCACAAACAATACACAAAGGATTCGTGTGATACATATAAAGTAGAAATCATGGCCAGAAGGAATACATAGTGGATCCTTGCAAAAAGTAGATCATATAAACGAATGGATACACAATGGAGCTATGTATCGAACTAAAATCGGAGGATATGGATCCAATGGAGTGAAAAAACTGATCCTTCTCAAGTACCAATGTCTAAGGGGTGGCACAATATATACCAAGTAGGATCACAAAATATGTGATGCTCATACTTCACCTGAACTCTTCAAAACGACCCGTCAAGGTACGAGTCTACGTTATGTGAATAGATTTGTTGGGGTCAAACACAGTGAGACACAATTTTATTACTAGTCATTGATGTATACCATTAACAAATGTGAGACGACCCACCGATTATGATAAAGGGAATCAAGGTACCATGGTAAAATATAACAAGTGTGAATAATTGAACCGGTGTTGAACACATGTTAGAATCTATTGATAAGGGAACATTGTTGTATCCCACTATCAATAGAGAGGGAACCTTCTAATGATGACTTCAATCCCCAAGGTACCACAAATAAATATATATCCCTATTCTATAGAAACATGTGTTGAAGTCGATAGGAATAGATCTGGTAGAAGGAAGGAATTAAGGCATCCTTCATCATCCAACATGAGGGTCAGTAGAAGGCCAAATAATTGGAAGGATGCATACAAACAGATTGTAAAGACCACACCAAGGTATGACTCCAACATGCACCATATGTAATAGTGGATGAAAAAGACTCCCTCAATAGTAGCCAATGATAAATACTACCAATAAATATGATGAATCCACCAATGGGGTCAAATAGAAACCAAGGTACTCCATGAATACCTATGTGTGATGATTATCGTTGAAATTGAACACAAGGGAGATTACTCAATCAATGACCAATGATGATTTTTCATATATTGATCACAAGGTCACCTATCGATAATTTAAATAGGCCCAGGGTGAAACTCTAGGTCATACTCTCATAGTAATGTGTCAGAGTCAATAAGGGAAGAACCTCCATAAAGAAGTCAATGGGTACCTTCTGTACTATCACGAGTGATATACAAAGATACTTGTGATGATGATATGTACTTTACTGACACAAGAAGGCCAACTTGAAAGGTTAGAGACTTTCTACAGAATGACTAACTCGAGATGAAACTTCCCTTGAACAAAAGAAACATTATGTGACTTAGGAAACATGGATTATAAATTGGGATGAATTTTTGATACAGGAGGCCTCAGAAAATGCTCCATATGGTTGGAAGAATAACCAACCATAGGAGATTATACTCAAAAATGATAAAAATTACCTAAAAGTCATACTAAACCCAAAATATTGAGACACTGACTCAAAAAGATAGATGCTTTCCCCCCTTATTTTTATTTTTTTGTCTCTTTCATATTATTAAATACTGAAAAAGAATAAAAGAATGCTATAGCATGATGGAGGAAATGAGTGTCGTGGGAAAGAAAACTAGTTCCAAAGTGTAAGGAACATACCTATGCTCAATGCAAGGAAGCATGTGCATGATAAGGACACTTAGGGGATGTTTCCTCCATGGTTAAGGTGTCGATTCACAAAGGAATAAATTGCAAGGCTAGAAACTGGTAGGAATGGATAATCAAATGGTTCAATGATGGCAAGTTGAAGCCGACATTAGGCCTAGAAGTGTGAGCAATTAATATGAAATGCAATTACAACTAAAAAAAATATTTGAAGCCTCATGGGTAGGTTATCCAGCAAGAGATTGAGAGTAAGTCATCATGCCTCAACACAAAGACATGGCAGAACTAAAAAGGGCTTCTAATACTACTGAAACAACTATATAATGGATTTCAAAAATGTCAGTGAGGTACTAACTAGAACACCCATGGAGAGGTAAGTTCTATCATTCATAACAACACCTTTAAAGTAGCTTGAATGTATGATTTTGAAAATGAATGCGGTGGATCCTATGGAATATATTTGAATGATGAAAAGAAATGCATTGTGTAGGAGAAAATGAGCTACTCTACATGCCAATAAAAAAAAACACAATACCTGTTGAAGAATCTGAAAAGTGTTGACATAAGTAGAAACATAATTTAGAGGGACTCTCATAGGTAATGCCTAGAAAATATTGAGAAGACGATATGTAGCTTAAATGTAAAGTCATGAAGGGACTAAACAAGACTCACTAGCCTATGAAAGTATTTCAACATGAATGCCAAACTGCGAACAAGGTTCTAACCAGGGTGCCCATGAATGGTAGGCTCTACCACATGAATTACGACACTTATAAACAAGAAATAAGGTTTCATGTCGCAACTCAGTGGGGTCAATCCTAAGAAAAAATGAAATAGGAAATGGATAATAAAAAAATGCATGGAGAGGAAAACCTAACCTATATGCCAATTTCGAGATCATTACATATAAGAACAAATCTACATGGAATGAAAAGGTATGAAAGAAAATGTCTCCAAGTTCCTATAAATAAGACCAAAAACACTTACCCATAATTTAATAAGTATAATATGGAAACCTATGATAGAAACATGTGCTATAAATACAAAACTTGAAAACAACAAACCCTTAAAGCACAATATGTACATAGGACCAAACTACCTTGTGTCTTATGCATAGTAGTTCTCTAGGTAGAGCCCATTTCTAGGCACAAGACAAGGGTTTCTTTGGTAACAAACCTGTTAAGTTTCCATTTTAGGAAGAGGTCAAAAATCCATAATCCTAGCTTCAAGGATAGCCTCATCTGAAGGAAACTCAACATCTATGAAACTGGGGCTCGACAACTCACAAATACCAGTGATCAAGGTATTACAAACAACAACATCATACTTAAGAGGAAAAACATAGTCCCTATGAACAAAAGGGGGAAGTGAAGAATCACATGCCCCCATTGGATACACCACCTGATCAATTATCAAGACCTTGTCCTGAGAAGGAAAACATGACTGTAAATATTCCTTCTCATAAACAATTTAACACCGAGGATAAGATGCCACATAATTCACCTATGGCAGGGAAGAGTCTACTCAAACAATAGGAACATATAAAGGGGAAACCTAGGCTAAAATCGAATTAGGATGGTGATTATCATATGAATTTTTATCAATAGTGACAATTCTTCCATTTTGAGGGAAATACATCACAAGAAAATGCATAGACACCATAGAATTCATAGCATAAACATAATCACACCCAAGAAGCATATTAATGTCTAAATGTCCTGACACTGCTAACAAATTGATTAGAACAGTATTCTCACCTAAGGTGATAGTAAATTAAGGAAGAATCCCTAATCATTCACTAGGTATTGTGTTGAAAACCAACATATCACTAGTATTTGAAACAATCTTGGGAGAACCCAATTCTTTCCAGGCCAAGGAGGATAAAATACTTGTAGAGGATCCTTCATCTACAATACATCGAAAAATTTATTTCAACATATATTCAACCGAAACAATTATCTGGAAAGGTGAATAAGAAGGAAGGAGAAGCTCTAAAAGATCATTCCAATCAAAGGAAACCATCCTACGACTTGGAGGGAGCGTACTCAAAGTCAATGGAATTCCCCCTAGTTCATAAGGTATTGAACTAGAAATTCTAAAGACATAGTCAAAAGATGCATCACTCCCCAAAAGAAGAGTAGGATCAACCAAATATTGTGTCATCTTGACCACTATGGAAGACTGGTCACTCTCCAAGAGAAGAGTGGGATCATCAAAATATCTCATCGGCATGACCAATTCCTCAACCACTGGTTGAATAGGATGTGATACAACATGGTCAAGAGATGCATCAAACCCCAAAACAAGATTGGTATCAACCGACAATGGGACTGGCTTGATCACTTCATCAACCAATGATTGATTATACTATTGGGAAAATGAATATGACATAGAAATAGAAGGGCCTTCAGACAAGGACCATGCTCTTTGTACCGCAACAATAGTAGGGAACAAATGAGTAAGGTGATATCCTTTGTAAATATTACAATGTAACTTTGGCCTAGATCCTATACATCTATCATTCTCAGCCAGATCAATGCCCTCAACATGACTTGCAACAGGTGGTGACATGGTCCCAGCATGACTTGCAGAGGCTAGCAGTTTATCTCCAACATGACTTGCAAAGGTTGGTGACATTTGTCCGGTAGGACTAGTTGTAACTAGATTCATGCCCCCAACATGAATTGCAGTGACTGGTTTCTTATATTCAATGTGACTCGCAGAGGTTGGTGACTTTACTCCAATATGACTAGTAGTGGTTGGAATTTTTCTCCCAACATGACTTTAATAGGATGGTTGCTTTCCCCTAGTATGACTAGGAGAGGTCGGAAACAGGTCTCCAACATGACTAGAAGAGGTTGGTGACAAGACTCCAACATGACTCGTAGAGGTTGGTGACTCAACATGGCAGTATGAGTAGTAGTGACTAGACTTTTCATTCCATCACGACTTACATAGGTTGGTTTCTTGGCCCCAATATGACTCAAATAGTCTGGTGACAATTCCCCAACGTGAATAGCAGAGGTTGGTGAACTATTTTTCTTCCTCTTCCTCTTCCTCTTCCTTTTATACTTCTGGTTACTAGTAGATATACTTTCACCAAAAGAGGAAGAAGGAGAAGGAGTAGACTTCATGGATGTAGAAGGTAAAGGATCAACATCCATACGATTCCCATGACATAAATTTCTTATCTAATAAGCATCAAGAGAATTCAAGACATTCATAGTCCACAACCAAATTTGTAGTCCTACATTCAACCCAAAAATGTTCAAAGTGGCCATCAAGGGGGAACCAATATTTCCAAAGAAAGGAAAAGCACAAGAATCCCATTGGGTAGGGGTTCCTTGGTTGGTATCCTAAAGAACTTTTTCCAAATCGTTCATATGCACAAGTCTGTCCCTTGCAAGATTTTTCATGTCCATAAAAGTCTCACACTCTGACTCTAATGAGCCAGTGGTATAACAACCCATGCCTTCTAGGAGGTGCCTCCACACTTTGAAGAAAAGGAACAAGGGTATTTTATGTCCAGTGGAGTAGTTGGTCAACCACATTGAATCAACGATCCAAAAGTGGTGATACTAACACAACCTAGGGAAAACAATAAAAAATAGAACTCCACTAAAAATTCCTAAGAGAAACATCGAAAGATTTTTTTTTTCCCAAATAATCAACCCATGTGGATAAGTTCCTGAGTCCAAAGTGATGAAAAAGTGTAAAGGGTCCTTTCAGACGGAGGCACAGGTATATAAAGTCCCATGAACCATCAAACAAAGGAGTGAGAATAACTTATCTCTACCACCATTGACTAGTTTTATATGGTGAAAGAACCTATGATTTTAGAGGAACCATCCAATAGTACTGAAAAGTGTGATACGAAATATTCCCCATGTATGACAAAAAACCCCTGCAGTCACCTATGAGATCCCTAGGAAAAGAAACTAAGGTCACCAACTTGTAGTCAATGTCTAGGGGTTATAGTCGATAGTTAGGATCAAATGTATGGGCAGGGTAACTAAGCTCGAGACCCTTCCATAGGAATGATGCTAGATGGGTTAGTATCACTTTAGGAAAATCCCCCAATTTACGATCTCTCCACTATGCTTAGTTGATATATGAAGGGTATATCTCCTCGGCTCTCCTTTACACGACCTCGTGTTTGAATCTTGTGTTACAGGATATTCCTGGATATACTTATACAACAATTTTATTTGACTCTCCCTAACTCAGAATCCTATGTTTCTTCAATTCCATTGGAAAGTTATCTCTCCAATCTTAATCCAAGGCCCTAACCCTAAACTTGTTTGTGAACCCTAGAAACAAATTCTAGTACATTTAAAGTTTAGTGTTTGTTTCAACGATTGTTCCTTAATCAAAGGATATGGAAGTGAAACTCATGTTGTTTAAGACTCTTGCAAAACTAAAACTTATAAGAACACTGGAAAATAAAACTTTACACTAATTCTTCAATGAAAAAGAGTTTCAAAAAATAAAATGCATGAACAATCCTGCAAACCTTGAAATGCATTTTTTTCCTATGCTAGTGTACTTTTCTTTTTCAAATAACAATGAAAACAATGCAAAGAAATAAAGAGACCTAATTAGAAAAAAACTATGATTTTTCATTTTCTTTTTCTTTCTACCAAAACAAGCAACATGCCTAAAGGACTGAGTGCTAGTAGAGAAATTGTTTTCTTGAAAAATTCATATACAAGGGAACCAGAGAAGAATGACCAACAAACAAGTATTTTTGTATTTTCTATTACTAAAAGAAATAAATTCAAATGAGATGTGATTTTCCTTTTTATTTTATATATGAAGGGAAGAAGGTAAAGAGGTAGAAAGAAAATAGTCAAGAATCATTGAAACAAAAAAATCAATCTGGAAACTCTTCCTAGCCACACACAATTGACCTTTTGACCCACCTAAAGAACCTTATAACGAAAAGACTAACCTAATAAAAGGAAATATATTTTAGATGATTTTAAAGTTTTCAAATACTTAACACATAAATCAAAAGAAAAAGAAAACCCAACATTCTCATATTGTACTGAAGAAGCAAACCAGATCCTCTAAAACTAAGAGAAAGGCTCCAAAATCAAGTTTCTTAGACAGATCTACAACTGTGTACACTAGGACTAGCAGAGATTTGTCGGTCATACAAGATAAAATCATGTATATCTGTGACTCATAAAGGGACAAAGAGAAAATGAATCAGAAAAACTTGAAAAATAAAAAATCCAATCTAGAAGGAGGCTTCTATAAACATAGAAAACGTTTCTAGATGGAAGATGCTTTGAAAGGAAAGCCCAGAAAAATGAAAAGTTATAGAAATCGAAGATAACACAAGACATATTAATACTGATCCAAACTAGGAGAAACAACTCCCCAATATAGTTTCCAATTATGTTTATGGGGTGTGTCCTTGTGACCTTGGGTCATGTCATAGAAAAACCTGACCATATTCAAAAGACAAACCCTGCCCTCACACATACAAACTGGTAATCAAATAACTTCTTTTGGAAGAGAGAATAGAAGAGGTCACACCTTGTATACTACCATTTGATGTCATTCCTTACTCTCAATGTTTTATTCTCTCTAAAATCTCTCTCAGTATCATCCTGCAAAAGGAGATCAAGTCTATGTTGCCACTAGGTAGTTATGAAAACACATCATACATGTAATAAGAAAATTCAGATATGTAAAGAAAGTAAGAATATAAAAATAGATTGAAAAATATTACACAAATTTGGAGGGAAATAAAACTCTTTTAATTAGAACAGTCTGAGTAGGTAGTTACAACCTGAATCTAACCACCAGCACTGCCTCAAATCCAACTACCCATGTTCCTTTGTTGGTCCTTCAAGAATCAACTTTGTAGGATGACACTTCCTCATATGACCTAGAATGGATAGGAACACACCCTACGGTCATATATAGGTGAGGAAGGAGTGTTGGAAAATGAGTTTCTAGAACAAGGATGCTACTCAGAGGATCGGGGAATAAGGGAAGATTGAAAAAATTGTCAGTATAATTTTTCACCAAGGATGTCCTCATCACCCATTCCCTCATAGGTGATTTTATACTATCCTAAAGAAGTTGAGGTGGTTGAATTCCATTGAGTATGGGCCAAGGGAAGTTTTGGAATGAGTCCAACCGACAAAACCACTCTAAAATGTGGAATATTTTTATTTTTTTCATATTTTTAAGGGCATCCATGAGTTGCAAACTAGCAAGGCACAAACATCTGTGGTTTTCACATGGCTGAATCATGGATGGAAAAAAATGATTTTTTTTAGGTTATTTTGATGAAGGAACATGGGATTTAAGTTTTCAAGGGTTGACGACGAAAGTTTCGATGTTGTAGAAATACTTAAAAACCCCTAGTTTTTGAGTTGTATGTGGGATGAAGTGGAAGAGGTCACGTAAATACACTGGATGGAAGTATAAAAAGGCACGTACAGTTGGAAAAGACATGAAATGTTGAGTTGCTAAGGGTTTCATGTTCTCAGAGTCTGAAATGTTGAGTTGAAAGGTCTATAATGATCAGGTACAACAGATCAATCTACATGTTCAAAAGATATGTCTTATTTCTATGTGTAGCTGGATATTGTTGTCTACATGAGATATGGTTATGGGGTTTGAATATTTTCCCTAGATAGGTTGTTGGTTGTATGGAACCTATAATATGAGCTAGATCTATAGAAATACAACACTAGTATGTTGGTATCATTCATTGGTACATCTTGTTGGTTCAAGTGTTGAGACACAACTTTTTTTTCTTGGTACATGGTTGATGGATTTTGGTTGTGAAGTGGTTGTGAATTTGTTTGTGAAGTTTGATGTTGCATATCAATAATCGTTTGATGTCTAGTCCATGTGAGGTTTATTACACTTGATCATGATTGTATCCACATGTATGGAACATGACTAGAGAGACATTGATGCACTTGGTTAAGGGATATGTATGATGATGTATGCAGGTTGATTTGATAGAGGAATTAAAGTGTATGAGTTTCAGAAAAGGAGAAAACACTAAATTTATAAAGGTGTACACAGGCTCCAAGATAGACAGGCCATGTACATACACAATATTTAGTACAGTCAGAGCGCATACATACGTGATCTGCAACATAAACAAGTTACGTTCATGTTGGTAAAAGGTGACTTCTGATATAGGATTGATTATAGGATATTGGTACAGTTTGGTTATAGGTTGTTGGCACAAATTGGTACAGGTTTATAGTGGTATATCTCACAGGGACAATGTGACAGTAGTTTCATCATTTAACACTTATATTTTAGGGTGGTTGGATGGCACAAGGATAGGTGGTTGTAGCCAGAGAACATAGGGGGTTGTAGCCTCCTTCTAGTTGTAGCCAGAGACTTGGGGATTTGGATCTTCCCTTGGGTTGTAGATTGAAAATATAGGGGATCAGAGCCTTTTTCTAGTTGTAGTTGGAGAACAAAGGAAGTTGGTGCTTCCAATGAATGTAATTCTTAAAGACATATAAGAAAAATCATTATGTGGTTTTCTCTCGCATTGGGATTCCATATGAAAATACTATTGTAGTGTATGTGTATGCTTCTTCATTGTTCATGGTTTATTTAATTTTCACTTGTTGAATGATAATGGTATATTTATCATAAATATATAAAAAAAAAACTTATATATTGTGGTTAAAAGAATTAAAAATATCTATTACTAATTCACCCCCCTATTATTAATCCAACAATTGGTATAAGAGAAGGTTCTTTCAGAAATCAGTTTAATCACTAAAATATAGATCATGGATAGCAACAGTATGTATAAAAATGGAATACCACAGTTTGAGGGACAGAACTATGCATTCTATAGCATAAGGATGAAAACATATGTGCAAACACAGGGATTTGAGGTTTGGTAATCAATTGCAGATGGATATAAAGAACCAATCGTTCCTCCAACAAATGAAAATGGAAGGAAACTCATTCTAAATAATTCAAAAGAAAAAAATGCACTCCTAAATGGACGGGTTGATTCAGTATATGTCAAAGTTGTGCATTGCATCTCCGTAAAGGAGATTTGGGAAAAAATTCATAATTTCTATGAAGGATATGCAAAAGTCAAGGAAACAAGGCTTCAAACTTACATAGGTAAATTTGAACAGTTGAAGATGAAGTAAGATGATAATATTCCATATTACTTCTTACAATTTGATGAAACAGTGAATGCAATCAGAGTATTGGGAGAAGAAGTTGATGAATTTATAATTTTTCAAAAGTTAATAAGATCTTTTCCAATGAGATTTGATCCTAATATTTCAGCACTGGAAGAAAGAAGAGATCTAGATTCAATAATCATGGATGAACTCCATGGAATTTTCACATCCTATGAAATGATAACCGAACAAGACAATCTAGTTACAAAAGAAGAAGAATTCAAAACATCCAAGAAGTCAAAGAAAAAGGGAAAAAAAAAGGTAAAGTCGGATAGCAACAATAGTGACATATCAGAAGACGATGAATAAGAGCCAACTTCCTCAGAAGAATGAAAAATGGAACTGACGAAAAATATAGAGGTAAGATTCCATTGATTTTTTTTAATTGTGATGGTATTGGTCATTTTTCTAGCAAATGTCTCCATAAGAAAAATAAAATAAATGAAGAAGATTATTCAAATAGAAAACAAATGTACAAAGGAAAGAAAACCAAAAAGAAAATATTCAAGAAAATATTTTTCACAAAAGAAGATAGCACATCATCAAACAACGATGGAGACAATGGAAGTGAGACATAAATGGTTCTATTCATGGCAGTAGAATAATCTGATGAAGACGGAACCGAATAAGAATATGAAGAAGAGAAATTTGAATACATAGAAGAATCGATGAGTTCCATAGAAGTTATAAAAAGGGAAAAGAAAAAAACAAGTCACTACAAGAAGGACTAAAAAGAAAAGAGGAATCTCAAAGTTCCAACTTTAAAGAACTAGAAAAGATGATCACTAAATTAAAAATTCAAGTTGAAGAAGAAAAAAGAATTGAATAATCACTCAAGGAAAATTTTGAAGAAAGAGACGGGATCATAGGAAATTTGGAAGCAGATATTGTCACATTGAGAAAAGATATTCAAAATAAAAACATACAGAATATATCTAAAGTTTTGGATAACATTATTATTAGTCAAAGACCAAATCATGACAAGTTCAGACTTGGATACAATCAGAGAGAAAATGGATCAATCTCCAAAACAACATATCAATAAACACATCTAATAATCTATGCAGAGACAGTCAGAGGAGATGAGAAGTTTTACAAGTAAGATCACAAGGACACTCCTCCACCAAGAAGATTCAGATTTCAAAATCAGAAAAATTCATAAACAAGAAGGCCTCAAGAAGAAGAAGGATTCAAAAGAGTAACTCCTTTTAGAAGATATTCAACTCCCAATTATCAACCTATCTTCTTTGGTTTATGTTATTCATGTAATAATTTTGGACATAAAGTTGTAAATTGCAGAGAAAATAGAAGAAACAGAAACAACTACAAAATTCATGCACAAAATGGTTATCCAAGTAGGCCTAGTGAAACATAGAGAAGAAGATACAACAAATTTGAGTCCTTGAGCACTGAATTGGAATGATACAAGTGAAAAAAAATTGGACACATAGACAAATATTGTAGAATGACAGTCTCTCCTAGAGAATCACAACATAATAACAACAGTCACAGACAAGAACCTCAACAGATAATATGGATAAGAAGGAAGAATCAATATAACAATGAAGAATGCACACTGTCTCTATAAGCTAAACATAAGAAACTTGGTTGGTATGTTGAAATTGGCTTCTCAAAGCACATGACAGGTGATGAGGACAAGTTTCTAACCTTGAGAAAGGAAAGAGATGGATAAGTCTCCTTTGGAAATGACGACTCAGCTAGATTCATTGGAAGAGGCATAGTCAGAATTGGTAACAAGGATATGAAGGAAGAAAATGTTCTACTAGCGGAAGATATGGAACGTAATATTCTAAGTTTAATTCAAATGTGTCACCAAGATCACAAACTTGTGTTTGATTCACGTAAGTGTGAGATAATAAAAGAAGGTTCGGGAAGATTAGTTGCAAGAGTTGTAAGAACTTCAAGCAACATATATGTATTAAGTGAAATTGTATATGAAAAGTGTTGTCTAGGAAAGGAAGATGAAGTTTGGCTATGGAACAAAAGAATGGGTCACAACAACTTTGATAACCTTGTAAAATTTAGCAAAAAGGAAGCAGTCAAAGTAATGCCCAAGATCAGAAATGCCCGAGATCACGAAGCCAACCAACACATTATGCAAGAATTGTCAACAAGGAAAGCAAACAAATACCAATTTCAAATCAAAGGAATACTCCACAACAAGATGAGTAGAAATTGTGCATACCGATCTAGTTGGAACAACTAGAACAAAGGGTTTAAAAGGTGAGAAATATTTTAGGTCATTGGTTGATGATTATACAAGGATGACTGCATTTTTTTTTCTCGGGAAGAAGTCAGAAACATTCGAGAACTTCAAGATGTACAAGGAAATGGTTGAAAATCAAATGGATTCAAAAATTAAATCTCTGATATTTGATAATGGAGGATATTTTACTTGAAAGGAATTTATGGATTTATGTAGCAAGAATGGAATAAAAAGGAAATTCTTCATTGTTAGGATACCTCAACAGAATGGATTTGTCAAAATGAAAAACATGAAAGTACATGAAATGGATAGAACTTTGTTAATGGATTCGAGGTTGACAAATGTATTTTGGGAACATGCAATGCATACAACAATTCACATTCAAAATAGAGTAATGCTCAGAAAAAAAGTGATAAAAATCCCTACTAGCTATGGAAAGGAAGACCAGTGAATGTGAAGCACTTTAGAGTTTTTGGAAGAAAATGATACATCAAAAGAGAAGATGGAAGAATGGGAAAGTTAGATTATCATGTGGAAAAATGAATACTTGTTGGATATTCGAGCACAAGGAAAGCATACAAATGTTTCAATCTAAGGATAAAAAAAGTTGTTGAAAGCATCAATGTGACAATTGATGATACAAGTGGATGAAAAATAAAGGAAGAAGAAAAGGATCCAATGGAATGGGTCCACGAAGAAGAAGAAAAGGATGAAGAAGTAGTATAAGGGGATGATGTGGAAGATTAGTTAGAAGTAGAAGAACAAGAACAACAAGTACCTCCAAAGACACCTAGAAAGCAAATACAAAAGAATCATCCATCCGATTAGATTATCGGGAACAAAGATGTAGGAGTTGAGACTAGAAGAAGAATTCATTCACCAAAACAACTACACCTAGTAGTCTTATATTCTATTGAGTCAAGAATCTTTGAAGAATCCAAAAAGGATGAATTATGGATAAAATCCATGGATGAAGAGTTGGATCAGATAGAAAAGAATGACACCTGGGAATTGGTTCCAAGGAAAAGGTACAAGAATGTGATCAACACAAACCGAGTCTTCATAAACAAATTGAAGGAAGATGGATCGATTACCAAGAACAAAGCTAGATTGGTATATAAAGGGTATGCTCAAATTGAATGTATTGAATTTGAAGAGACATTTTCCCCAATTGACAGAATGGAAGCAATCATATTGATCCTCTCTTATGCATGCTCCAAGAAGATTAAAGTGTATCAGATGGACGTGAAATCAGCCTTCCTGAATGGGGATCTAGAAGAAGAAGTCTACATTGATAAACTAGAAGGATTTCAGTTGTCAGAGAATGAAAATTATGTTTGGATATTGAAGAAGGCATTGTATGGTATCAAATAGCCCCCTAGAGAATGGTACTCTAGAATAGATAGATATTTACAGCAGCAAGGGTTAAAGAAAGGAAATGCAGACATCAACCTATACATCAGGATAACTCAAGATAGTATTTTATTAAATGAATTTTATGTTGATGATATTATTTTTGGAAGTGATGATGGCAAGTTGAGACAAAAATTTTCAAAGGATATGTAGAATGAATTTGAAATATCATTACTTGGAGAACTATCCTTCTTTCTAGATATTCAAATATGTCAAAGAAACCAAGGCATTTTTATTTCTCAACCCAATCATATCAAAGAAATGCTAAAGTGGTTCATAATGGAAGATTGCAAACCAGTCAATATTGATATCCAAAACAGTTTCAAGTTAAGTAAATATGATGATTCAAAGGCTACATATTTGAGAAAGTACAGGTCAATGATTGGAATCTTACTTTATGTGACAACATCCAGACCAAATGTAATGCAAGCAGTTGAGCAGGTGGCATGATTTGAAGCATCACCAAAGGAATAATATGTTCTAGTTGTAAAAATGATATTCATGTATATCAAGGGTACATAAGATTTTGGATTATGATATCCAAAAGGAAAGGATCTATAACGTATTTCCTACATAGATGCAGATTGGGCATGTTTCATTGATGACTGAAGAAGTACAAGTGGAGTAGTTTTCTACCTGGGTGAGTGTTCGGTATCTTGGCTAAGCAGGAAACAATCATCAATATCATTGTCTATAACCAAAGCAAAGTATATTGCAGCAGAAACATGTTGTACACAGGTTCTATGGATGACAAAAACTTTGACAGATATGCAGGTTGAGTATGATGAGCCCATTTTGATATATTGTTATAATACAAGTACCATAAGTATCTCAAAGAATACAACGATTCACTCCAAGACGAAGAACAAACCAATCAAGTATCATTTTCTATGGGAATAGGTTGCAGAGAAGAATATTCAAGTTGAGTATGTTGGCACCAAAGAATAGATTGCAAACATCTTGAAAAAACTGTTTCCAAGGGAATATTTTGACTATCTGCGTTAGAAAGTTGGCATAGTTTTTGGCCCAAAATGAATTTTGAATTTTATTCTTATATGTATTAAATTTACATTAGGAAGAACCATAAAGGGGACAGTTCAATTTGGGGGGGCAGTTTTAGGAAGGGTTCAGTCAGAGGGAGCAACGCCAAGGACAATTCAGTTAGGGGGAGTATCCCCAACAAGAAGTTACCTTTTCCAATGGTGTCAAAGGGGGAGAGATTCATCAGATGAATGGATAGAAAGTTAGGTGCTTGGAGAGAAATCACAGAGGCATGATTATAAGGGGAGTGATGGTCATAGGGGGAGCATGAGAGATATGACTTCATTATTGTATCATAGTGTTGCCATCAATGCCAAAGGAGGATATTGTTTATTAATTTGATTGGTTTTTATTGATGTTAACCCTTGAAGAAAGTCCAGTAGTGAATTTCGGTATCCCAAATAGTATGGTTAAGGGAATAAATATTTTTTGAGGTATAAAAGTATGAAGATAAGTGTACTTGCAGATAATACTATTCTATATGGATAGTACATGTCATGCTATTTTCGGTGATATGTGGAATGTCACATAACTCCTCATGGTTAGAAAGTTATGGCCTTGTGAAGTTGGAGAACCATCTTGAGTTATCTAGAATATCCTATAAGGTTAAAGAAGTCAAAATATTCTAGAAACCCCTAGAAGAAGTTGACTAGTCAAAGTGGGTGAAACTAGGAGTTAATCATGGGTTAAGTTGTTTCAATGAGAAAATAATTAAAAATAAATTCATTGCAGCTAGAAGTTGAGAGTTTAATATTTGTGGATAAAGTGGTTATAAGTGGACAAGTGGTTACTAGTGGGTTAGCCATAAAAGAAGGAAGTTGGGTTAAGTTGGTTAGAAAGTAACCCCTAGAGGAAGATACTTGATGAGTACAAATAAGAGAGCAAGGGTCTCCTATTAGCACCCATTATAGTATAAAAGGGTGTGTATAGTTGGAAAATCCATGAAATCTTGAGTTGTTAAGGGTGTCAGGTTCTCAAAGTCTGAAAGCAAGATCCTAGGAAGGTATACAATGATCAGGTATAGCATATCAATCTACAGGTTCAAAAGGTATGTCTTATTTCTATGTGTAGTTGGATATTGTTGTCTACATGAGATATGGTTATGGGGTTTGAGGATTTTCCCTAAAGAGGCTTTTGTTTGTATGGCACATGTGGTATGAGCTAGATATACAGAACTACAACACTGGTATGTTGGTATTATTCATTGGTACATATTTTTGGTTCAAGTGTTGATACATAGCTAGTATTTATTGGTACATGGTTGAGGGATTTTGGTTGTGAAGTGGTTGTGAATTTTTTTTGTGAAGTTTGGGGCTGCATATCAGTAAGGGTTTGATGTCTAGTCCATGTGAGGGTTATTACACTTGATCATGATTGTATCCACATGTATGGCACATGACTAGAGATACATATATGCACTTGGTTAAGGGATATGTATGATGATGTATGCATAGGAAAGAACTACATATTGGACACAATGATAGGTTGTAGGTTGATTTGATAGCGGAAGCAAAGTTTTTGAGTTCTAGAAAAGGAGAAAACCCTAGCTTTTTGAAGGTGTACGTAGGCTACAGTATAGACATGCCACATGCATATGAAGTTTGTAATACATATAGAGCGCGTACATACATGATATGCAACATAAATGGGTCATGTACCTATTGGTGTTTGTTCATACAAGTTGAATTCTGATACATGATTGATTAAAGGCTATTGGTATAGGTTTCTTACAGGTTGTTGGCACAAAATGCTACATGTTTATAGTGGTATATCTCACAAGGAAAATGTGGCAATAGTTTCATCATTTGACACTTATATTTCAGGGCGGTTGGATGGCACAAGGTGTGATTTTTAAACCTGTGAAGTAAAGCAATGCATATAGGTTCTTAAGAAAAACAGAATTTAATCAATGGCTCATACACATAGTACACAAATATTTATACTGGAAACCCTCAACCGGAGAAAACCTAACTTATATTCATTGTGTCGAATTTCACCATTCACCATACAATATATACAATGTTTTTAGGTATTCTGTAGATACCAAAACCTTAATTCCTTAATCCAGGATTAATTTAGAAAACTGCTAAAAATAGCAAAATTCGCTAAAAATAGCAAAATTCGCTAAAAATAGCAAAAAAAGACCAAAAACAATTTCTGAGGCACTATCTCGGGCTACCACCCATTGCTAAATGTTGCACGTAACCAGGGGGGCATACCTACCCCCCTAGGAAGCGCCTGATGCACATGACACAAAGAGAACTACTAGAGGGATCGTCAGACGTAGTTGTCGAACTTGACGCACCCACACACACACATGCAAAGAATATAACATATACCCAACATTCTCCAACTTGGTGTTTTCTTTGCATCTAGGGGTCCACAAGGTTATATAGTCAACAATCCAGGGTAGCAATGCCCATTGTTACTCTACACCAGGAGAAATTTTCTATGCTCACAGACTTTGTCAGTAAATCTGCAACATTCTTCAAAGTGTCGACCTTTTCAAGAAAAACCTTCTTTTCCTCAACCATGTCTCTCACAAAGTGATACTGAACATCAATATTCTTTGTCTTTGAATGATAAGTTGGGTTCTTTGCCAGGAAGATTGCACTCTGACTGTGTTAGCACATAATCATGTATGAGGTATTTTCTTAAAAGCAACGTCCCCTTGGGAAAAAAAAGAGATTTGGAAAACCCATTTATCCCAAAGATTTAAAAGGGGTTGTCGCATCATTTTAACGACCAGACAGGTTTGGAAAATCAAGATCTACCCGCCTAGATCTATGCCCGAAGTTTCATTCTAGATCCCCCTTGTCGTTCTACCTTTAACGAAGGGGTGGGGTCCGGAATTGGGTGCGCATCTCTCAACAGTCAATATTAGGGCACCCTGATCAACAACGCTCAAGCAATTCCAGACCCCCTTTGTTGTTCTGCATTTAATAAGGGGGGGGGGTCCAGAATGGAATGGTATTGTTATGGGCCCCCCCTCCTATCCTGTCACCTCTTGTGTCATCTTCTCCCCTGACATATGTTCTCTACTTGTCCACATGACATGCCCACTTACTTTCACTCCTCCTCGTCCTTCGAAACCTGTCCTGCTCCCATCCATGTTGTCTCGCCATAAGTGATGCATCCTCCCTGGATCAATCATGTCCTCATCACCTCCTCATTCATTGTTTCCCTTCATCCCTGCCTAGTCACCACTCATCTACCACTTCCAATCGTGTGCCCCAGTCTTCGCACCGGCCCCCATGCCTCTTCCATTAGACCTTTCAGCCAATCCATATGGCACTACGAGAAGACCTCCACGTCCCAAGAGTGCAGAGTTGGCCGAGTCGTTCCTGATCCCAAGGAAGCAGTTATTGAAGTTATTGGAGGTGGTTAGACATCATCTCCACTATTAATGGAAAGTCTGGCAAAGGATTAAAGGCATGTCAATTCATCTACAGGGTTGTCAGCAGTCTGATTGCGCCTATCATAAGTGCACGATCGCTCAAAGACTGCATACGCAAACTACCATTAGACATGTAGATGCAATGTTTTTAATGAAGTGTCTCATTTTCACTGTTGTTGTTTTTTTGTGAGTATATGTAGGTAGTTTTGCCATTTTTGTAAAGGTCGATGGTTGAGCAAGGCTCCCGATTGTAAAGTTTGATGAAGCATTGGTTGCTCTGGTTATGTATTGGCACTTGAAACTTCTTGTTTAATGATTTTCAGCCTCTTTCCATCTCTCTATTAACACTGTGTTAGAACAAGTCAGAATTAGAGGATCCAGTCGGTTTTCACTATTATAGGATGATGTAGGTTGGATCACTGTAATAGTTGCATTGTTTCTAATCAGTTCTTGTATTTTCTCAATGCTGAATGATTTGGAATTGGAAGATCTAGTCAAGTCACCTTTCAGCTCCTTTGAAACTCTGAACCAAGAGGATCTTGTATTCTGAGTTTTTCCTCCTCAAGCTGCCGAAAGGCCTGATGCCCGAGTCAGTCTTGCTCACTCCTCCTACCAAGTCTTCCATCTGCTCATTTTATAATCAACCCACTGATCAAAGTTAGATCAAGACCTCTTCTGTCTTACATACCAGGCCCGGTTTTCTGAGTTAAAGTGATACCTTCCTGGGTCCCTATCCATTCGACCACCCCATTAAATTATTTGTGACATAAACTAATGAGCGTTGGGCTCTTCTTTTGCTGCAATCCAGGAGTGACTTCTGACACTAACATTAATGGCACCGTTGTCAGGGACAAAGGTGAATATCTTCCCCAGGATTGAATGACAACGATTAACTGATTCTAAAGGTGCATCAGATATCAGAACTATTGAGATTGCTACTGTGAACCTGGAGACTCCACTGATGCAACTCCGTTGGACGACCCCATTGTTCTAGCCGTGGCTTCTAGAGGCAAACATACAAGGTCTACTCCTCAGTTGCCGTTAGCGCCACCTGAAGATGACCCAGAGAATATTATCATAAACGGAAATTCCTCTGGAGAAGGTACTTCTACTACTAAGCCAGGTATTTCTAATGATTTTCATGATTTTATAGAAACTCCAACACCTTCATCTCATCCTATTTATTTACCTTCTGTTGGAGTTTCTCGTAGTCTAAATTTTGAGAGTGTTCCTACTGAGTTTTCTCCTCCTGATCTTGAATTGGTAGGAGACACCCTTGTCACTCCCCTCTCCCCCGAGGTGGTACGCTTGTTCAGACCCAACACCTCTAAATATTTTCCTACCTTAGGTTTTACCACCCCTTCTTCTATTACTATTGTTGTTGAAGAAAGGGAAACTTCTATCCCTTTTAGCCCACAAACTTGTTCTCCAAATTTTCTATTGTTCCCCTCCTGTCTTGTCAGCTTAGTTCCTATCTTTCAGAATCAAACCTCATATCCTCCTGGTTCCCCTACACCTATTGTTCCTATGGTAGGCACTAATCCCCCTCTAAATAGAATGGATGCTATGGTGGCTGCCAGATATGCCTCCTTAATCCTACCTCAGCCTATGAATCCTCTCCCTGCTGGATATTACTTGAAATATATGCTTAAATTCACTGGGGAAGAGGACATAACTGTGGAAGAGCACCTTGCTTCCTTCTACAGTTACGCAGACAACCTAAACATTGAAAATGAAGATGTTTGGATGAGAGTCACAATCTAGAGCCTTGATGGTGAGGTAAGGAAATGGTTTAGGGGATTGGCCCCCAGATCTATTGCTAAGATTGAAGCTCTAGATAATGTGTTCCTAAGGCAGTGGGGAGATAAAAAAGATTTCATGTATTACATGACAGAGTTTGTGTCCTTGAAGAAAAATGAAGGAGAGTCTTTCTCTGACTTCTCCAAAAGATTCAATAAGATGTATTATAAGATCCCTGCTGAGATAAAACCCACAGAAGCCTCCGCTAAAATCTCTTATGCTAATGCTTTTGACCCTGACTTTTGCCTTCTATTGAGAGAAAGAAGAGCTACCTCCCTAGCTCAAATGCAAGATGCAGCCATAGAAGTGGAATCTAATGTATTGGCAGTTGATAGACTGAGAAATAAGACTGATGCAGATAGGAGAAAGGGAATATTTGAAGGCTCGACTTCTGGCCCCTCTGTGCCTCACCCTCAAGTGGATGAATTGACCAAGATAGTGAAGTCTCTATCTGCAGAGATGGAGAAAATGAAGGTGGAAGGGAAGCCAGCATAAAGAAATCCTCAGAATACTGAAAACAAAGGAAAGTTCAGAAGGCCAAATAATAATTCTCCCCATATTATGCAAAGGGACCAGAGGGGAAGAGATAGCAAAGATCAGAAGATTCAGGCCCCTCTTCAAAATAATTTTGTGATGATGAAGAAGGGGAAAGTGATGAGCTTGATCCTAAAATCCACTACTTTGGAGATACTTCTCCTTTTCCTCATCTCACTCAGTCAACATACAAGGAATCTCTCATGGACAGTTAGCTAAATGAGCTGAGAAAGGGAGACAAGGCTAGCAACAGCCAAAACAAGTATAACCTGATATCCAAGAAGAAAACAGGAGCACTTGATGTTCCTAAACAACTCACTAGAATGGAGAAGCCTGCTAATGAAGTAGCAGACAACAACAAAGTAAGAAGGCCCAACCCCTCTCTCCAATGGTCCAGATTCATGTTCCTGAAGTAAGGGAAATTCCAAAGTGCGCATCCTCTTTTAACTTTGAGCATGAAATTTAAAAAATCAGAATCCCTATGCCCCTCTCCAAACTGATCAAACATGAATTGTTCAAAAAGCGCCTCTCTGAACTATTACAGTTTGAAACCTCGTGCCATCCCACAGACTCCATCAATTTTCAATATGAAAGCCTGCAGTCATCCTAGGTCCTATGGTAGAATACAGAAATGATTCATCCCCTCCCTCCTACACATCCTTGAACATACATGACAAGGTGTTGCACAACTGTTTGATGGATTCAGGGGCTTCCCACAACCTCATGCACAAAACTGTCATGGAAGAATTAGGACTAGAAATCACCAGAGCCTATCATGACCTCTATTCCTTTGACTCCATGAAAGCTCAATGTCTAGGAGTCATCAAAGATCTGGTTGTGACCCTGTTTCATCTACCCATGAAAATTGTGGTCATGGACATTATAGTGGCTAATGTTCCCCCTAAGTTTGGTATGTTGTTACCAAGATCCTGGATAAAAATACTTGGGGGAACCTTGCAAATGGACCTAACATATGCTACTATTCCAGTGTTTTGGGGGGAACATAGGAGACTGTACAGAGAAGCCCAGTTGTCCTACATAATCAGTGATGAAGCCAATCCTACCAACCATCCTATCTTTTCTCTCGACACTGATTTAGGTTCCATTTTACTACAGCTCACTAACGCTCCCGAGCCTCTTCTAAAACTCAGAAAGAAGCCCACTACTTCTCATGAAATTTCTCCCCCCATCACCCCTATTTGGAAAATGTTCTTTGATGGAGCCTCTTCCAAGGAAGGCGCTGGTGCCAGAGTGTTTTTTGTGTCACCTGCTCAGGAAACTGTATCTCTGTCATACAAGCTAGAGTTTGAGACAACCAACAATGTGGCAGAATATGAAGCCCTTGTTTTAGGTTTAAGAGCTGCAAAGGAAATGGGGATTCAAGAGGTAGCAGTGTTCAGAGACGCATAATTGATAGTCCAACAGATCAGAAATGCTTATCAGGCCAAGCACCCTCAACTCAGGAGTTACAGAAATGAGGTATGGGACCTAATCGACAGTTTCTTCTCAGCATTTAACATTTCATTCATTACAAGAGAGAAGAACACAATGGTTGATTCTCTGGCTACATTAGTAAGCAGTTTCAAGGTGCCCCTGCCACCCAAATTCAAATATGATGTAGAAGTAAAATACAGGCCCTCCATACCTTACAATGTCAAACATTAGAAGGTGTTCGAGGATGATCTTGAGATCAAAATATTTTTGGATATTGTTGAAGAATTTTCAGCGCTGCATATTGATCAAGACCCTGTTTCTGAGAAAGATTGCAGAGTGTGACATTGTGCAGCTGCCTAACAATCATATTCCAAAGGGACTGGTTCCTTTGGAAAGGATTTTTGATAGAAATGATGTGGCATTGAAGGGGAAAATCTTAGATGATGATGGTGATACAACTCAGTGCAACATTGGCACTGAGAATGAACCCAAGTTTGTCAAATTGTCAAGAAGTCTAACAAAGGAGCAGAGGGTCGAGTACGTTGAATTATTGAGGGAGTTTGTGGATGTTTTCGCCTGGACCTATGAAGATCTTAAAACTTATGACACCTCTTTCATTGAGCATAAAATACCATTAAAAAAGGAGGCAAAGCCATTTAGACAGAAACTAAGACAGATCAATCCTATGTTGCTGCCAATCATGGAGAGAGAGGTGAAGAAGCTGCTATGTTCCTAGATCATCGTGCCATTGAGATATTCAGAATGGGTGGCCAACCTGGTCCTAGTGAGGAAGAAGAGTGGTGAAATCAGACTTTGTGTAGATTTTAGAAACCTGAATAAGAGCTCAAGGAAGGACAATTACCCCCTGTCAAAGATGGAACATATATTGTAGAGGGTGACTGGATCATCCATCATTTCCATGATTGATGGCTTCTCTAGCTACAATCAAATCTCTATTTTGCCTGAGGATAGATAAAAGACAGTGTTTACCACTCCATGGGGCACATTCATGTATGCTAAAATGTCGTTTGGATTGATGAATGTGGGGGAAACTTTTCAGTGAGCCATGGACATAGCTTTCATCGGGGAAAAGGATAAGTTTGTGGTTATCTATCTAGATGACATCACAATCTTTTCCAAATATGATAAAGAACATTGTTGTCATCTCAAGAAGGTTTTTCTGAAATGCAGGAGTTTTGGCCTTTCATTAAATCCCAAAAAATCTATGTTCACCATGAAGGAGGGAAAGTTACTGGGACACATAGTATCAACAGTGGGAGTCAAGATTGATCCTGGCAGAGTTGACACAATCCAAGCCTTGTCGATCCCAAGATCCAGGAAAGAAGTCCAGTCTTTCCTTGGTAAAATTAAATTTCTAAGGAGGTTTGTTTCTAACTTTGCTGAGATGGTAAAGCTCATAAAAGCCATGTTGAGAAAGGGAAATGAAGTAAGGTGGACTTATGAGTCTCGAAATTCCTTTGAGAAGATAAAGAAATCCTTGACTGAAGCTTCTATGTTGATCAGTCCTGATTACTCAAAGGATTTCTGTATTTTCTCCTTTGCTTCATCTAAAACAATGGTTGTTGTTTTACTACAAAAAAAAGATGTTAGGTTGGAGCAGCCTATTGCCTATTTTACCAGATCATTGAGGGATGTTGAGGTCAAGTACGACATCATGGAGAAGAAGGCCTATGCCCTGGTGAAATCTCTCAAAGCTTTTAGAGTCTATGTCCTACAGTCAAAAATCATTGCCTATGTTCCCTCAGCTGCTGTGAAGGACATTCTTATTCATCCTAACATAGACGGGAGGAGGAGTAAATGGATAGCCAAGATCCTTAAGTTTGATATGGAGATGAGGCCTACCAAATTGATCAAAGGTCAAGGTTTATCCAAGCTATTGGCTGAAACAAATTGCAAATATTTGGGGGTAAGTTTCATTAATGAATGCTCAAAAAAGCAGTAGGATCAGTTGTCTGATGCAGACCCTCAAGAAGAACCCACGTTGGTGCGATGTCCTTGGTACAAGGATGTCATATATTTTCTGCAAGAGTTACGGCCTCCAGATGGCCTACAAAGGAGCAAGGTAAGAGCTCTAAATCTCAAAGCAGTCAAATACTGCCTTATTGATCAAGTTTTATATTGGAAAGACACCCTGAGGATGCTTTTAAAATGTATGAATCCACATGAGGCTCAAAGGACCATTGTTGAATTTCATGATAGCCTATGTGGAGGGCACCATTTCTGGAAAACCACATCCTACAAAATCCTCAGGGATGGGTACTATTGGCCCACCTTATTCACCAATGTTTGCAGAGGGGTCAGAGCCTACATCAAATGCCAAAGGTTTTCAAGAAAGCAACAGCTTAAATCCATGCCTTTAAAACCTATGCTTGTTTTGGGACCTTTCTAGTAGTGGGGCCTAGACTTCATTGGGGAGATCCACCCTGCTTCCAGTGGACAACACATATGGATTCTGACTGCCATGGATTTTTTTACCAAGTGGATAGAAGCTATCCCCACTAGGAATTCTTCCCACAAGATATTCATTGGGTTCCTGGAGGACCTCATTACAATATTCGGTTGCCCAAGTAAGATTGTTACTGATAACGCAACATCTTTCAAAGCTGAACCATTGGTCAAATTATGTGGGAAATTTGGGAGAAAACTGATTCACTCCACCCCATACTATCCCCAGGGCAATGGTTTAGCAGAGTCCTCCAACAAAATCCTGATAAGGATCATCAAAAGACTATTAGAGGACAAAAAAAAGGCCTGGGATTCAAATTTGAAATTCGCTCTATGGGCTGATCGAGTGAACACAAAGAGATCCATAGGCATCTCCCCTTTCCAATTGGTCTATGGGACAGAAGTTATCTTTCCTTCTCAGCTAGCCATGCCTGTAGCAAGATTCCTCCAGGATTATCAAGGAGAGCCTGATGATATGATCAAAAGAATTTATCAGTTGGTAGAGGTCCAGTAGGTGATGAATAGAGTTCAGGACCATCAGCAGAAGATCAAGTAGGCTTTCGACAGGAAGGCCAAGAAGGAATATTTCCAGATGGGAGATATGGTACTAAAATGGGATGCTCCCAAGCAATACAAGGGAAAGCATGGAAAATTTTAAGCCCTATGGGTCGAGCCCTTCAAAATATCTGAAGTATTTTCAAATAATACCTACAGGTTATGGGATTTGAAGAGTCAAGAAGTTTTTAATGGCCTTGTGAATGGGCATTTCCTGAAGAGATATTTCTCTTGAGCCACACATGGCTCTTTTGCGTTTGTAAATATTGTTTTCTTTTTATCTTTGAGTTTTGACAATGACTCCATAGCCCAAAAGCAAGGCACTGAAGCTACAAAAGAGTTCTCGGTAGCCCAAAGGGGGCTTGTTGTCCCCCATGGAGCCTAATGTTAGCACATAATCATGTATGGGGTATTTTATTAAAAGCAACGTCCCCTTGGGTGAAAAAAGAGATTTGGAAAACCCATTTATCCCAAAGCTTTAAAAGAGGTTGGCGCATCATTTTAATGAGTAGGCAGGTTTGGACGATCAAGATCTTCCCACCTAGATCTACAGCTGAAGTTTCATGACGGACCCCCCTCGT